>ML288852.1:0-66295 GCA_005239495.1 Nicotiana undulata
CCACGAATCAAACCTGTGACTCAGGGGCCAGTAATGAAAATATAAGTTCTCCCCGATCATAAATCATACCTGTGACTCGGGGGCCATGAATGCATGAATGCATATAGATGTGTATATGTAGACACCACGGTACCGACTCATCAACGCTCAAAGGGATCGGATATTCGCATCTCTCTTGATAGTCAAAGTTAGGATTTTATATCATATTATCCTTTTTTCTCATAATATCACCATGGTGGAATAATTCAAGTATAGGAAAGATTTTATATTGTCGACAAAGAAGGTTCTACGGGACCTAACGTGAATGGGTATGTGTATACGCTGAGGAAACCAGCTTTGTAAGTGGTTGTGTCCTCTTCAGGTGTAGGGATCTCCACTTGTACCGCATCCCCCCAACTGCAATCAACCTTCACTTTTCCGGTTTCGGTTATCAAACTAATATATCAAAATATGGGTTTACATCATCCCGCAACCGAGGATGGCTTTTCGACCTTGAAATCAGAAGATGTTTCAGAAGGTTCGGGGGTACACTCCTCAATACGAGGAGATACTATTGTTTTGCTCTTAGACGAGCATGATGATGAAGGGGGTTTCTCTTTTTGGGGAACTGTCTTAGATGTTTTAGCCATGGTTGTTGAGAAATTTCAGAATAAGCAGAAGAAACTGGTTAAGAGATGAACACAAAGAGAGGATGAATGCAAAGAAAAGATAGTGAAGATTTGAAGATGTTGTAGAAAGTAAAAGTGTAAAAAGTGAGGGACTGGAGTATTTACAAGGGTCAGCTAAGCGTGTTGGGGAAGCTAAAAGGACGGCCAATAGTCGTTATCGACTTACGATTTTTTGAGAACTGTGCAGATATGACCTCTGCACGACCTTTCTGTCACACCAATCGTTGACCTCACGTGATTAACATCATGGTTGAGATATCGAAGAGTCGAGAATTCAAATCATTTCTTATCATTTCATTCTAAGAAATGCAGGTACTATCTGTATACGGTCGATATCGGAGATCCCGAGTTCGAGGTCTCTATGGTATTCCGAACCCGAGCTCGAGAAGCTAGAAGTAGAGTTTGGAGATCAACCCCAATGTGCAGAACTCGAGAGACAACAACATAAAAGGTCCATCACGGCCTACCTTGAAGCTGTACAAAATCGATGACTGTCATGAAAAAATGAGAATTTCCCAAGGACACGTGGTTAGGACTGATAAGATCTGTAAGAGATCGTGCATCTGTACTAGGCCGTTATACAGCTGTATCAATAGTATTCTTTGTCATAATTAGATATGTACCATATTAGGTTCTTCCCTTCCTATAAAAAGGGGACCCCAATCATTTTGTAAGAGAACATCATTCACTGCAATAGAACATTCTACTGCTCAAGAATATTCTTCAACTTTATTGTTCTTCATTTATTGTTCATATTTATTACTACTAAACTGACCCCGGGACCCCCGAGGTTGTCCACTAGAGCTCCCAATACCTTTGGCAAAACTGGTTTGGTTATCACATTTTCCTTGTGTATACGGTCAAAACCGGGAATGGCCGATTTTTAGGCTTCTACGGCATTCCGAGCCCAGTCACTATTGTATCGGAGCGGAATCCGAAGATCAACCCCGAGGAGCATTCCTTGAGGAAGTATATCGAGGGGTCAATATACCTCGAGACAGAGTAAATATCGAAGACCGTCATGGAAAGGCGGGAAACTCCCAAAGCACGTGGTTAAAGCTGACAACGCCTGCAAAAATAGTACAAGTCCGTACCGGACTATTATACAGCTGTACCAGCGATATTTCTTTGTAATAATTAAGCATGTACTATGTTGGGATTCTCCCTCCTATATAAAGGGGACCCTTGTCATTTTTTGGGACACATGAATATTGAATACAACAAGAACATTCTCTGCCTTCCTAGCATACTCAACATTTGTTCCATTGATTTATTGCTTTCGTTTTTTGTGTTCATTAATTGTTATTCATTTATTTATTATTATTGAATATAAAGGGCTACCCCCGAGGCCCTTAATACTGTCATTTATTCACCGATCGCCCACTATTAAGCACTATAGCTCGACCTCGAGGCCCTGTTTCGGCCAGCTCGAGACCCTGCCTAGCGACTGCCTTAGTTTGCATATCACTACTTTTCTTTACTCTTACCTTATTTCCCTAACTCACACTTAGCATCTATTTCCTAAACAACCAATATTAAAATATGTCACATATTTTTAGAACCACAAAATCAAATATAATTGTCGTTACCATTTTCAAGGAAAACAGTTTGGCGCCCACCGTATGGCTAAAAATAATAGTGATTGTTTTAGTGCTGGTTTTCTGAAAACACAAGTTATCTTTCACACTTTTTCTTGACCACGAATCTTTGATATCAGATCAAAAAAATGCATAGCTCAGTGAATGCACACGAAAAGCAACGGCATTGAGTTAGAGAACGGTGCAGCTGCTTCAGGCACCGGTGTATCACTGCAAAACCCTGGGGTGGCACCAGCGCCAATCCCGGTTGATGAAGGCTTACGTAACGCCCAGCATGACGATGCAGAACAAGTGGCGATTGCTCAACTACAAAGACATCAAAAAACCCCAAGCAAGACACCACCAAAAATAGCTCCTCGAGTCGAGTAGGCACTAGAAAAGTCGAGCAACAACGGGTCAGCAGCTGACCCCGCTATTATGAGGATGCTCGAGGACCTCACAAAGATAATTGAATCAGGCAAAAAAAAGATAGAAGCTAACGACCAAAAGGTGGAGACCTATAACTCGAGGGTCGATCAGATCCCGGGCGCGCCCCCGATTCTGAAGGGTGTAGACTCAAAGAAGTTCGTGCAAAATCCATTTCCATCAAGCGCCCCTCCGAAGCCCATCCCGAAGAAGTTCAGAATGCCCGATCACCCTAAGTATAAGGAGACCTCGGACCCCAATGAGCATATAATTGCCTATTCTTGTGTTGTGAAAGGGAACGACTTAAAGGATGACGAGATTGAGTCCGTCCTGTTGAAAAAAATTGGAGAAACGTTGTCAAAGGTGTCACAACCCAAATCCTAACGCGGGTCGCGATGGCGCCCAACAGCGGGGTTAGGCAAGCCAACATGAATTACACTAGGTGTTACCCTTCCCATTTGATTAAACGAGTCAATATTTACCAGTTTAAAATAATTAAACATGATGATAGCTTGATATGAAAATAAAATCGTAACAATACATGGCCAAAATAAAGCATATGTATGGATATACAGCCCAAAACCCAAAATATACACTACGTGTGTGCCAGGAACTAATGTCACGAGTGTCACGGGCAACTATCTGAGCGTACAAGGATAATATATATACAAGTCCACATTCTGAATGAAATAGACGGGAAAATGACAAAAGGAAACTTCAGGGTGCTGCCAAGGACCGCCAGGAAGAGACGCTCACTGTGAAGTCTAATCAACGCAAGTCAGTATCTGGCACCGGCCTGATAATCAGATGTACCAGCCACCGGACCTGTACAATCAAGTACAGAAGAAGAAGAAGTGCCGCATGAGTACATAAATAAATATGTACCCAGTGAGAATCCCGTCTAAAATCGAAGGAGTAGTGACGAGAGGTCGACTAGATACTTACTAAGGTCCAGCAATATAATATAAAAAGAGATATGGCTAAAGCAGTAGACATGTGAAGTAGAAATGAACAAGTACATAAACAAATAATGTAATCCAAGTAACAACTGAAAATGAACTACAAGTGCCAAATCCTCTGTTTACACAATACATGTCAATCCCACTATAAGCGACTCAGACTCAAGTGATAATACAATACCAGAACAAGACAATCGGTCGGATTCATAAGGGTGGTCATAAGGACTGAAGTCATAAGCTAACCCACGATCGCGAATCATACATGCGACTCGCATGCTGACTCAATTGTAATAAGCTGACCCACGATCGCGCATCACGCCTGCGACTCGTGTGCTGACTCGATAATAATAATATATAAGCTGACCCACGATCGCTCCTCCAGTCTGCGACTCGTGTGCTGACTCGATAACAAGTGCATATACATATATGGGTACATATGTGTACCGACTCAACAGTGAACTCAACAGGAATGTGCCAATACCACTGTAGCCAACTGGGATTGAAATCATGATATTTCACCTTTCCATGTCATCTCAACAACAATCACAACTTACAATACATACAAGGTACAAATAAGGAACATAGAGGCATGCTCGTGAGTCCTAAAGCTACCCGACATAGCAATATAGTTGCAACGTACGGACTCTCATCACTAGGTACGTACGCGGCCCCCACAACATGTATATATAACAAATAAGGGACCTATGGGGACATTTCCCCCTTACAAGGTTGGAAAGGAGACTCAACTCGTGACGAAATCACCCCTCAAATCAAGGATGCGCCCGAAATCTCCGGAATCTACTCTCGACGGCTCGCAACTAGCCAATTATAGCGTAATTGAATCAATTTAAGTTCAAAGAAGAGTTATTAATCAATAAACCCAAAATTAGGCATTCTTGAAGGATTTTTGAATTTCGACCCCGAGCCCACACGTTCAGAATTCTCGAAGGAATCACCTACCCGAAGCCTGAGGATCATAATTATGTGATTTATACTTGAATTCATAAAAAGAATTGAATAGTTCACCAAATTCTCAAAAATCTCATTTACTACCCCAAATCTAGGTTTTACTAAGATTTAGTAGTTAATCCCCTTGTTAATTCACATATTAGACTAGACAAACGGAGTGAAATTACTCACCTTTGGTGGACTTGGTCGTGGGGAGGTTTTCCCCAAGCTTAAGAGCTCTTTAATGGAGGTTGAGTGAGAAAACGATAAAGGAAATCCGTGTTTCAGACATTTAAATATGCCTGCCAACAGGGGTTCCGCACCTGCGTCTATCATATCAGATCGAGGTCCTCAGTTCAGTTCGCACTTCTGGAGAGCTTTGCACAGTGAGATGGGCACTCAAATAGACCTCAGTTCAGCATTTCACCCTCAGACTGATGGCCAGTGAGAGCGTACAGTTTGAATTTTGGAGGATATGCTCAGAGCTTGTGTGATTGATTTTGGCGGTCAATGGGACGAATTCTTGCATTTGGCGGAGTTTGCATACAATAACAGTTATCAGCCTGCCTCACCTGCGGAAAAGGGTGAGGCAGGCTGGGGTCGCACCTGCGGAGCTGGAGACCGCACCTGCCGCTCCGCTCCTGCGGAAAAGGAAATGCAGCTACGGAACCTCCGCACCTGCGAGGCTGGGACCGCAGGAGCGGTCCCGCACCTGCGGTCACACCAGCAACAGCTGCACCAGCAGTTGTTCTAGCTGGTATTTAGCCCCGTTGGGTGTCCGGAAGGCACCTGGGCCCACCCGAGCCCCCGTCTAAATATACCGACAAGTACCAAATCATAATACGGACTCACTCGAGCCTACGGAACGCCCAAAACATCGCTAAAACTCAAAATCACATCCCAAAACCCCTGAATTCATAACTTAACACTTTCAAACTCTAGATTTCTATAACGATGCGCCGAACCGACCTATACAACTCGGAATGACTTCAAATTTTGCATACAAGTTATAAATGACCATACAAAACTATTCCCGGTCCCGGAATTCCGTTCGGACCTTGATAGCATAAAATCAAGTCCCAAACCAAATTTCACACATAAGGAAATCCTGATTTCTATTTTGGGCGTCGAAATGCTCCCGGGTCATCGAAAACCCGAGCCGAACATATGCCCAAGTACGAAATCATCATACGGAGCTACTTGAGCTATCAGAACTCGATTTTGAGGTCGTTTGCTCAAAATGTTGACCGAAGTCAAAGTTGGCCAAATAGGCCAACCTTAAAGAACCAGGTGTTCCTAAATCACTCAAACCATTCCCGAATCCTGAACCACCCGTCCCCGAAAGTCATAAAGCACGAATAGCCGCTATGGAAGGTTTCATTTAAGGGAACGGGATCCTAATACGCAAAATGACCGGTCGGGTCGTTACAGTCGTTACATTCTCCCCCTCTTAAACAAACGTTCGTCCTCGAACGGGTCTAGAATTGTACCTGGAGTGCTAAATAGTTGTGGATATCTGCTCTGCATGTCCTCCTCGGACTCCCAAGTCACCTCCTCAACTGGTTGGCCCCTCCACTAGACCTTAACTGCAGAAACTGTCTTGGACCTCAATTGACGGTCCTGCCTGTCAACAATAGAAACTAGCTCCTCCTCGTAGCCTAACTTCTCATCTAACTGAATCGTGTTGTAATCAACTACGTGAGAGAAGTCGGCATGATACCTCCGAAGCATTGATACGTGGAAAACCGGATGAACTCCTGATAAGGCTGGAAGTAAAGCAAGCTCATAAGCAACCTCTCCGACTCGCCTCAACACCTCGAATGGACCTATAAACCCGGGGCTCAGCTTGCCCTTTATCCCGAATCTCATGATACCCTTCATCGGCGAAACCTTCAACATAACCTTATCTCCCTCCATAAATGCTACATCACGCGCCCGTTGATCTGCGTAACTCTTCTGTCTGGACTGAGCTGTGCGGAGTCTCTCCTGNNCATCGCCGACCATATAAAGCCTCGAATGGAGCCATATAGATGTTGGACTGATAACTGTTAGTGTATGCAAACTCCGCCAAATGCAAGAATTCGTCCCATTGACCGCCAAAATCAATCACACAAGCTCTGAGCATATCCTCCAAAATTCGAACTGTACGCTCTCGCTGGCCATCAGTCTGAGGGTGAAATGCTGAACTGAGGTCTATTTGAGTGCCCATCTCACTGTGCAAAGCTCTCCAGAAGTGCGAAGTGAACTGAGGACCTCGATTTCACGACCCAAATCCTAACGCAGGTCGCAATGGCACCCAACAGCGGGGTTAGGTAAGCCAACATGAATTACACTAGGTGTTACCCTTCCCATTTGATTAAACGAGTCAATATTTACCAGTTTAAAATAATTAAACATGATGATAGCTTGATATGAAAATAAAACTGTAACAATACATGGCCAAAATAAAGCATATGTATGGATATACAGCCCAAAACCCAAAATATACACTACGTGTGTTCCAGGAACTAGTGTCACGAGTGTCACGGGAAACTATCTGAGCGTACAAGGATAATATATATACAAGTCCACAGTCTGAATGAAATAGACGGGAAAATGACAAAAGGAAACTTCAGGGTGCTGCCAAGGACCGCAAGGAAAAGTAGCTCACCGTGAAGTCTAATCAACGCAAGTCATTATCTGGCACCGGCCTGATAATCAGATGTACCAGCCACCGGACCTGTACAATCAAGTACAGAAGAAGAGAAAGTGCAGCATAGGTACATAAATAAATATGTACCCAGTGAGTATCCCCTCTAAACTCGAAGGAGTAGTGACGAGAGGTTGACTAGATACTTACTAAGGTCCAGCAATATAATATAAAAAGAGATATGGCTAAAGCAGTAGGCATGTGAAGTAGAAATCAACAAGTACATATGCAAATAATGTAATCACGGTAACAACTGAAAATAAACTACAAGTGCCAAATCCTCTGTTTACACAATACATGTCAATCCCACTATAAGTGACTCAGACTCAAGTGATAATACAATACCATAACAAGACAACCGGTCGGATTCACAAGGGCGGTCATAAGGACTGAGGTCATAAGCTAACCCACGATCTCGAATCATACTTGCGACTCGCGTGCTGACTCAATAGTAATAAGTTGACCCACGATCGCGCATCCAGTTTGTGACTCTTGTGTTGACTCGATAATGATAAGCTGATCCACGATCGCGCATCATGCATGCGACTCGTGTGCTGACTCGATATTAATAATATATAAGCGGACCCACGATCGCGCCTCCAGTCTGCGACTCGTGTGCTGACTCGAAAATGATAATATATAAGCTGACCCACGATCGCGCCTACAGTATGCGACTCGTGTGCTGACTCGATAACAAGTGCATATACATATATAGGTACATATGTGTACCGACTCAATAGTTAACTCAACAGGACTATGCCAATACCACTGTAGCCAACTGGGATTGAAATCATAATATTTCACCTTTCCATGTCATCTCAACAACAATCACAACTTACAATACATACAAGGTACAAATAAGGCACATAGAGGCATGCTCGTGAGTCCTAAAGCTACCTGACATAGCAATATAGTCGTCACGTACAGACTCTCATCACTAGGTACGTACGCGGCCCCCACAACATGTATATATAACAAATAAGGGACCTATGGGGACATTTCCTGCTTACAAGGTTGGAAAGGAGACTCACCTCGTGACGAAATCACCCCTCGAATCAAGGATGCGCCTGAAATCTCCGGAATCTACCCTCGACGGCTTGCATCTAGGCAATTATAGCGTAATTGAATCAATTTATGTTCAAAGAAGAGGAATTAACCAATAAACCCAAAATTAGGCATTCTTGAAGGATTTTGGAATTTCGGCCCCAGGCCCACACGTTTGGATTTTGAGAATTCTCGAAGAAATCACTTACCCGAAGCCTGAGGATCATAATTGTGTGATTTATACTTGAATTCATAACAAGAATTGAATAGTTCACCAAATTCCCAAAAATCCCATTTACTGCCCCAAATCTAGGTTTTACTAAGATTTAGTAGTTAATCCCCTTATTAATTCACATATTATACTAGACAAACTGAGTGAAATTACTCACCTTTGGTCTTGTTCGTGGGCAGGTTTTCACCAAGCTTGAGAGCTCTTTAATGGAGGTTGAGTGAGAAAACGATGAAGGAAATCCGTGTTTTGGGCATTTAAATATGCCTGCCTACAGGGGTTCCGCACCTGCGAGCACCGGCGAGAAATGGATCGCACCTGCGGAAAAGGGAGAGGCAGGCTGGGGTCGCACCTGCAAAGCTGGAGACCGCACCAGCGGCTCCGCTTCTGCGGAAAAGGAACCACACCTACGGAACCTCCGCACCTGTGAGGCTGGGACCGCAGGAGCGGTCCCGCACCTGCGGTCACACCAGCAACAGCTGCACCAGCAGTTGTTCTAGCTGGTTTTTAGCCTCGTTGGGTGTCCGGAAGGCACCTGGGCCACCCGAGCCCCCGTTTAAAATACCAAAAAGTCCCAAATCATAATACGGACTCACTCGAGCCTACGAAACACCCAAAACATCGCTAAAACTCAAAATCACATCCCAAAACCCCTGAATTCATAACTTAAGACTTTCAAACTCTAGATTTCTATAACGATGCGGCGAACCGACCTATGCAACTCGAAATGACTTCAAATTTTGCAGACAAGTCATAAATGACCATACGGATCTATTCCCGATCTCGGAATTCCATTCAGACCTCAATAGCATAAAATCACGTCCCAAACCAAATTTCACACATAAGGAAATTCTGATTTCTATTTTGGGCGCCGAAATGCTCCCGGGTCATCGAAAACCCGAGCAGAACATACGCCCAAGTCCGAAATCGTCATACGGAGCTACTGTAGCTGTCAGAACTCGATTCCGAGGTCGTTTGCTCAAAATGTTGACCAAAGTCAAACTTGGCCAAATAGGCCAACCTTAAACAACCAGGTGTTCCTAAATCACTCACACCATTCCCGAATCCCGAACCACCCATCCCTGCAAGTCATAAAGCATGAATAGCCACTATGGAAGGTTTCATTTAAGGAAACGGGATCCTAATACGCAAAACAACCGGTCGGGTCATTACAAAAGGGGGCCATGATGTTGTATCATAACCTACCCTCGAATCAATAGATTCGTTTGCTATGTTGGAAGAAACTTTTATAAAGGCACATGTCGGCGCCATCAAAGTCGCTACAAGGAAGTCTGACGTCTTCAAAATCAAATAAAGAGAAAACGAGATGCTAAGGGAATTTGTATCTTGCTTTCAAATGGAGAGAATGGAACTACCACCAGTCTCCGATGACTGGGCAGTGCAGACCTTCACTCAGAGCTTGAACGAACGGAGCTTGATAGCTTCAAAGCATCTAAAGCAAAACTTGGTTGAATATCCTGCCGTAACTTGAGAGGATGTGCACAACAGATATTATTCAAAGGTCAGGGTCGAAGATGACCAGTTGGGAGACCCCTCGGGCTCAGTATATCCCAACATGCTCATAGCTAAGGAATCAAAGTCTACAAAAAAGGAGCCGAGATCAAGCAAAGAAAGATATCAGCCATATGCCAAAGACCGAAGAGATACTCCAAGACAAGATATGCCTCGAAACGACCTGAGGATAATTCGAGGCCAGAATTCCCGGGGACTTATGAGCAAAACCAGGTTTGACAGACATTCGAGGCTGATGGAGGCACCCCAATTATCAGAATACAACTTCAACATCGATGTCTCAAACATCATATTAGATATGGGCAAGATCAGAGATACCAGGTGGCCCAAATCCGCGCAGTCAGATCCTTCCCAAAGGGACCCCAGCTTAATTTGGGAATATCACAGCATCCATAGTCACAGGACCGAGGATTGTATGCAGCGTAGAGAGGAGGTGGCTCGGCTGATCGGTGAAGGGCATCTTCAAGAATTCTTCGGCAATCAAGCTAAGAGCCACTTGTGAGAAAGAGAGGCGAACAGGAGGACCGAACCAAAAAAACCTCAGCACATCATTCACATGATCATTGGAGGAACCGACATTCCTCAAGGATCTGTAGTCAAACGGACAAAAGTATCCGCCACAACAGAAAAGAAAACTCGAAGCTATATGCCCGAGGACATTCTTGCATTCAGTGAAGAAGACTTCGAGACTTTGTCTCAACCGCATAATGATGCACTAGTAATTTCCTTTCTCTTTAATAACGTTCAAATTAAACGTGTGCTCGTGGATCCAAGTAGCTCGACCAACATAATCAGGTAGACGGTGGTGAAGTAGCTTGGACTGCTCGATCAAATCGTACCCACCTCTCGAGTCCTCAATGGATTCAATATGTCAGCGAGGCAATGAAGGGGGAAATCATCCTCTCGGTCAACGTGGCCAGTACAGTCCAAAACACCAAGTTTCATGTCGTCGAAGGTGACATGCGATACAATGCCCTGCTTGAAAGGCCGTGGATACACAACATGAGGGCAGTACCATCAACTCTTCATCAGATGATGACGTTCCCAGCAAAATACGGTCTAAAAACAGTATATGGAGAGCAGTATGCGGCAAAAGAGATGTTCGCGGTACACGACGTGGCACCAACATCCATACCCTCAACCTCGGAGGACCTAGAGGACAAATAGGTCCCCGGGGAAGATGAAAAAGACTTCCTCACTCCTCGAACCTTCATTGCCCCCGAAGAATCAGACGTAACAAAAACAACGATTGAAGAGCTGGAGCAGGCTATTTTGATCGAACATATCCCAGATCGAAAAGTATATCTGGGAACGGGATTAACCCCCGAACTCAGGAAAAAACTCATTCAATTTCTTATTAAAAACATCGATTTATTTGTTTGGTCCCATTTAGACATGACAGGGATCCCACCGGAAATAACCACCCATCGGCTAAGCGTCGACCCCATGTTCAAACCGATAAAGCAAAAAAGAAAACCTCAGTCCGAGGTAAAACATGCATTCATCAAGGACGAGGTAACAAAACTCCTGAAAATAGGGTCCATTAGGGAAGTAAAATATCCCGAATGGTTGGTCAATGTGGTAGTAGTTCCCAAAAGGGGAATAAATTAAGAATGTGCATAGATTATAAAGACTTAAATAAATCATTCCCTAAAGATTCATTCCCGTTGCCCAACATCGATCGCTTGATTGATGCCACGGCTGTCCATGAGGTCCTCACGTTTCTCGACGCCTACTCCGAGTACAATCAAATTCAGATGAACCCCGAGGACAGGGAAAAGACTTCATTCATCACAAAGTATGGTACATACTACTATAATGTAATTCCCTTAGGGCTAAAAAACGCAAGAGCCACGTACCAACGCCTAGTTAATAAGTTGTTCGAACATCAAATAGGAAAATCCATGGAATTTTACATTGATGATATGCTAGTTAAGTCCCTGCACGCAGAGGACCATTTGACTCACTTGTAGGAAATATTTGACATCCTTAGAAGCTACAACATGAAGCTCAAGCCCGAGGTGTGCCTTTGGGGTAGGTTTGGGCAAATTTTTAGGCTTCATGGTGTCGAACAGATGGATCGAAATCAACCCTGACAAAATCAAGGCCATCAAAAAAACCACGGTGATAAACAATGTGAAGATTGTACAATAGCTGACCGGGCGGATAGCGGCCATGGGTAGATTTATCTCGAGGTCATCGGACAGGAGTCATCATTTCTTCTCCTTACTCAAAAAGAAAAACAGCTTCGAGTGGACTTTGGAATGCCAACATGCCTTAGAGGAGTTGAAGCGATATCTATCGAGCCCACATTTACTCCACACCCTGAAGAAGGATGAAACATTATACTTATATCTGGCCGTATCCGAGGTAGCAGTAAGTGGTGTCCTGGTTCGGGAAGAATAAGGTACGCAATTCCCTATTTACTATGTAAGTCAGACCCTGGGAGATGCCGAAACTACGTATCCGCTCTTAGAAAAATTAGCTCTTGCATTAATAAGTGCATCTCGAAAATTAAAGCCTTATTTTCAATGTCATCGTATTTTTGTTTTAACAACATATCTTCAACGAAGCATATTGCATAAACTCGAATTATCGGGCCGATTTGCCAAATGGGCCATCGAACTCGGGGGATATGACATCGAATATCAACCCCGAACGGCTATCAAGTCCCAAATTTTGGCAGACTTCGTGGCCGACTTTGGGCCCGCCTTTGTGCCCCAGGTAGAGAAAGAACTTTTACTAAACATGGGCACGTCATGAGGGGTATGGACCCTATTCACTGACGGTGCTTCGAACGTGAAAGGGTCCGGGCTGGCATAGTTCTGAAGCCACCTACGGGCGGCAGGATTAGACAATCTATAAAAACTGCAAAGTTGACTAACAACAAAGCTGAGTATGAGGCTATGATTGCAGGTCTCGAATTGTACAAAGGCCTAGAAGCAAAAGTCATCGAAGCAAAATATGATTCCCTTCTGGTAGTAAACCAAGTAAATGGGAGCTTGGAGATTCGAGAAGACGGGATGCAAAGATACTTAGACAAACTTCAAGTCACTTTTCATCGCTTCAAAGAATGGACTCTAGTCCACATACCTCAAGAGCAAAACGGCGAGGCCGATGCACTCACAAACCTGGGATCATCCGTCGAGGAAGATGACATACTCCCCGGGGCTGTTGTTCAGCTATCCAAATCGGTGATTGAAGAAGGCCATGCCGAGATCAACTCCACTAGTCTGACATGGGATTGGAGAAATAAGTACATTGATTATTTGGGAAGTGGGAAGCTACCCACAGACCCAAAGGAGTCGAGGGCCTTGAGAACTAAAGCAACTCAATATTCACTCGACGAAAATGGAGCTCTATACAGAAGTACCTTCGATGGGCCCCTAGCAGTATGCTTGGGACCGAAGGACATTGATTATGTACTCCGAGAAATCCACGTGGGCACCTGCGAAAATCACCCCGGTGCCAATTCCTTAATTCGAAAGGTGATCAGAGCAGGTTACTATTAGGACAACATAGAGAATGACACCAAAGAATTTGTCCAAAAATGTGACAAGTGCTAGAGATTTGCACCAATGATTCACCAACCCGGTGAACAGCTACACTCAGTCTTATCGCCATGGCCGTTCATGAAATGGGGAATGGACATCGTCGGTCCCCTACCAACAGCACCAAGTAAAGCTAGATTTATTCTATTTATGACTGACTACTTCTCAAAATGGGTGGAAGCGCAGGCCTTCGAGAAGATAAGGGAAAAAGAAGTC
Source organism: Nicotiana undulata (assembly GCA_005239495.1). Classification (NCBI taxonomy): domain Eukaryota; kingdom Viridiplantae; phylum Streptophyta; class Magnoliopsida; order Solanales; family Solanaceae; genus Nicotiana; species Nicotiana undulata. Next base: position 13,841 of record ML288852.1, read on the forward strand.
ATCAACTTCATTTGGGATCACATCATGTGTCGATTCGGGATCCCCTCCGAGATAACATGTGGTAACGGGAAGCAGTTCATCGGAAGCAAAGTAACAAAGTTCCTCAAGGATCATAAATTCAAAAGAATCCTATCAACGCCCTACCACCCATGTGGAAATGGTCAGGCCGAGTCCACAAATAAGACCATCATTCAAAACATGAAAAAGAAGTTAAAAATGCGAAAGGGAAATGGAGAGAAATGTTGCCCGAGGTGGTATGGGCATATCGAACAACATCGAAGTCGAGCATAGGAGAGACGTCGTTCTCTTTGGTATATGGGTCTGAGGCTTTGATATTAGTCGAGGTCGGAGAGACAAGTTCCCGATTCTGACACACCACTGAGGACTCAAACAATGAGGCCATGACTACAGACCTCGAACTGTTAGATGAAAAGCGAGAGGCTTCACTGGTCCGAATGGCCGCCCAAAAACAAAGGATCGAAAGATATTATAACAGGAGAACAAACCTCCGACATTTCGGAATCGGGGACTTAGTTCTAAGGAAGGTCACCCTCAACACTCGAAACCCAAATGAAAGGAAGCTAGGCCCGAGTTAGGAAGGACTGTACCGCGTCCTCGGAGTAATCGGCAAAGGGTCCTACAAACTCGGCACCATGGAAGGCGAGCAACTTATAAACAATTGGAACATATCAATGCCCAAACGCTAATATTGCTAAGGTATAACCTTCTCCCTTTTCATTTTGTGCTTCACACTAAAGTTTTACAGGTGTCCAATGGAAGACACTGAAACATCCTTCGACTCGAAGACCTTGGGTTTTAAGGCATGCGTTGCACTCTTTTCCTTCGATCGGGTTTTATCCCAATAGGGTTTTACCGGCAAGGTTTTTAACGAGGCAACATCCATATGCTACCTAAGGAGAACTCATCAAGTATTCGAGGCTTCTATTCAATCAACCTCAAATACTGGGGGGCATCCCCCCGGGAGATCACCTCCTCGAAGAAATTGAAATATGCCAAAGAGGGTCTAGAAATGAGGAGGATGTGTCGGACCAAACGGTCGAATAAACTGTGTCAGCGTAGAATAATCGAACCCTCATAGGCGAAATCATGTATGCTTGTACCAAGTAATCGAATGAGTATCTTTTATCATCAAAACGCTTTGCACTTCAAAGAAGTTTTCTATTCTCACAAGAAATGGCTCCAGGGCCCCTGAACACTCGGGGACTGTCATCGACAACCAGTTCATCGAGCCACCAGAAACTTGAAGTCGTAAGACCTCGATCAGGAAACTTCGAGCTCGTAAGACCTCGAAGAGGCATGCTCAAAAATATAAGCCCTCAATGAGGCACCAACTATATAATCCCTCAATGAGGCAACATCAAACTTATAAGCCCTCAGTGAGGCAATATCGAATTTGTAAGACCTCAACGAGCCATGCCCAAATTTGTAAGACCTTAAAAAGGCATAATCCCGATATTAAAGTCAAGGCTATATATTTGAACTTGTAAGACCCATAAAAAGGCATACCCTCGATATAGACATCGAGGCTCTCTCACTCGGGGACTAAAAGGCTACGGCCAAACATAAAGAATACGGTCATATCAAAAGGCTCCGGCCAAATTAACGTGGCTCGGAGACGTCCGACTGCCGCCATAAAACTACAGGCCTTCAAATACTTCGAAAGCACTTCGAAAAAAACTGGTTAATTAGGCTACCCTCGGCATGAATAAAAGGGCTTCGAAGAAATCAACCCTTAATAAAAAGGCTTCGAAAACTCAGCCTTCGAGTGAACCTCCCGAGGTGCTCATTTATTGTCACATATCGACTCATAATTGAGGTTTTTATCGAGCCGTCGAAAAATCGGACGAACACAAAACTTCAAAAGTCTTTAGCCAAAATGAAGGGAAACTATAGCCATACTAGAGGTCGCATCGACCCAATATAAAAAGAGCCTAAGGGCCAATGCGTAAGAGCCCAAGGACCAGCCTAAAGAGCCTCAGGGCCGATCTAAAAGAGCCCAAGGGTCGATGCCTATGAGCCGAAGGGCCAGCCTAAAGAGCCTCAGGGCCGATATAAAAGAGCCTAAGGGCCGATGCGTAAGAGCCCAAGGGCCAGCCTAAAGGACCTCGAGGCCGATTTAAAAACCTGAGGGTCGATGAGCTCAAGTCAAAACTTGTCTCGGGGACTGAGCCCCAAGCGGTCAACTATCGACCATTATTGATTGCTCATCAAGAGCAAGAACCTAAGGGTTTATTTCAAAGTCCAAAATTTCGGACCAATTATCGACAAGCATCACAGTCTATCCCAAAAAAGCAAAGGAAAGACAAAGAGTGACGAAGAACAAATGGCCTTTTATATATATTGAAGGTTCATAGAGATATATTTACAAGGCTCATGCCTGGAGCCCTTACACAAAAAAGAGAACAGATAAAACCTAATTTACTATCGGGGTTGTGCCTTAAACGGCTCTCTCGTAGGTTGTGCCTTCAACGGCTCGGCCATCGGCCCCCAGGTCTTCGACGGCCTCTTCCCCCTCGGGGACATTGCCTTCGTCTTCATCATCTTTTGAGCCACTGCTTGAATTATCATCAGAAGTAAGAAGGGCTGCTGATTCCTCTTCGAGGGTCTTCACCCTCTCGATCTCAGCAGATAGATCGATGCCCCCTAAATGTATATCCTTGAGATCCTGTCTCCGAGACTTTAATCGGGCATGCTCCAGGGCTAGAGTCAGTTTTAGCTCAGCCTCCTCAGACACCTTCCTGGCTTGTGCATTTGCAGCAACAGCATCCTCTCTGTATGAGGATATCAGCGCATCGGCTTCAACCCTGGTTGCGAACAGCGCAGCAATCAATTCAACGTGGAGATCTTTGTACTTACTACTCTCCGACCTTGCATCCTGAAGATGATACTCAACCAAGGCCAACTTCCCCTGAAGGGTATCTCTCTCGGAGACTATCTTTTTCATATGATGCTTGAGTCCGAGAATCTCACTATCCCTAGCACAAAGCTCCCCCCTCATCAGGGCATTTTTCTTCTCAAGTTGCAAAGTTCAAGCCAAAGGTGTTAAATGCTAAAGTCAGGCAAGCGTGTAAATAAAAAGGAATGGAGACTGTATTACCTGCTCAGCAAGATCGGTCCGCTCTCGAGACACCGCCTCCAAACGAGACCGAAGGTCACGGAGTTCTTCCTCCTTCTTGTTAAAAAGAGCTCTAAGCTCATCAGCCTCCGATGAGAGCCTCCTGCACTCTTCCTCGTAATGGGTCAGCTCGGCTTGAGACTTAACAAAGGCCTGATTGTAAAGTACTATGGCCTGAAAGTGCAAAAGAAACAAAATTAGAAAGATGAGGATCAGAGCTCTGAACATAGTCTATGAAAGATTACATGTTTGCAAAGCCTCTCGGCCTCATCGAAAATGAGTGAGGCGTTAAGCTCGGGGTTTCCCTCGACCCCAGTGAAGAGTCCTTCAAACACGTCCTTATCTTCGATGGACTCCCCCACATTGGAAGACTCTATATTTTGGGCATCCCGTATCTCACTCGGAGATAATGTCGGGCCCGGTGGAGAATCACTTACTTCAATAACCCCGGCTGGATCGATCGAGGCCTTCTCTTGCTTCTGGAGAGCTTCAGAACTAGGCTCCTCCAGCTCGCCTACCGAGTGCCCCCAGCTCAGGGAATATTTTGGCCGTCAACCGGCTCAGGGACATCATCCGATCTGCCCTCGAGAGCCTCTTCGGCCCGAGGTGGGACAACAACGGCAACAAATTCTGATTTAGAAGCCTCCGACTCAACAGCCATCGGCTCAGCAAGATGTGGAACAGTTATGCTTCCTTCTCCCGTGGGTGCTACCGGGGAGTCATTTTTCTCTTCGCCTCTAGCTAGGGGGCTCTCCAATACTTGTGGAGTTAAGGCCGCTGAATCGGCCTTAGGTTTTTCCACTTAGCCTTCTTTGGATTCGAGGACTCGGACGGCGATTTCCTTCTTCTCTTTGCTAGGTTTAGGGGTATCCGCTTCCCCAGGCGGTGCTTCTCTTATCAAAGAGGCCTCTCCCAGAACTGCACAAACACAAAACATAAACACAAGAAATGAGGACACGGTTGGGGATATCTCTTCTAAACGGCTCAAGTACGGCAGGAGTAAGAACTCACCGTGATTTTTAGCTTCCCATCGAGCCTTGTCCAGGTCGCGCCATACACGCTCGACATACAGGCAGGTCGAATCTAGCTGGCTAACCCAGCCTGAGAGATCCTTAACCGCACCGGGATGCCCCACGATAGCTGCATCATCGAAGGAAGTTAGTTCGTGGGGAAATTAATCCAAAGGAAAGAGAAAATACTTAATTAACATATTCACTTACGTTTCATGTTCCACTCTTCAGGGAATGGAATCTTCTCCACATGAATCAGATTTGAGGTCCTAACTCGGACAAAGAAACTCATCCACCCTCTGTCCCTGAATTCGTCGGTGCAAGCGAAGAAAGCTTTCTAGGCCCGACGTTGGAGCTTAATCAAGACACCCTGGTAGAGCCGGGGACTGTACATTCTGATCAAGTGGTCGAGGGTAAAAGGTATCCCCTCGGCCATGTTTTCAAAATGCATGATCATGTAAACGATGCACCAAAATGATTGATGGATTTGCCCGAGTGTCACATGATACTGCCCGCAGAAGTCGAGGATCACGGGGTCTATTGATAGCGAGGATGGCTCTACCGGACCAATGGTAAATGGATAGGTATACACACTAAGGAAGCTGGCCTTATATGTCGTTATGTCTTCTTCCCGAGAGGGAATTTCTACCTGCACCACATCTCCCTTGTGGCGCTCAGCCTTCGCCTTCTCGGTGTCTGTTATCAGGCTAATATACAGGGACATGGGTTCACACCTTCCCGGCTTCGAAGAAGGCTTGTCAACCTTGAAATCGAAGGTTGTTTCACAGGGCCTTGGGATGTATTCCTCGAGACGAGGGAATACTATTGCCTTTCCCTTGGACGAGTGTGAAGATGAGGAAGCTTTATCATTTTGAGGCACAGTTTTGAGGTCTTCGACATTCTTGCTGGAAGATTTCAGAGGGAAGGAGAAAAATTAATTAGGGAAAGAACACAAGAAAGAAATGAGAACAGCTCTTTTGAAGGTTTGAAGATGTAATGAAAAATAAGGGACGAAGGAAGGAGTATTTATAGGGGACAGTCGTGTGCGTTGAGGAAAGCCAAAAGACAGCCAACCGCCGTAATCAATTCGAAGACTTTTCAAGAGTTGTGCGAACGTGACCTTTGAGCATCACTTTTGTCACATCAATCGCTTAATATGGCATAACTTACGTAATGATGGAAGCATTCAAGAGTTAGAGAATTCAAATCGTTTCTTGTCTTTTCATTCCAAGAAACGCGGGGACTATCTGTATACGGTCAAAACCAGGAATGGCTGATTTTGAGGCTTTTACGGCATTCCGAGCTCGGTCATGATTGTATCAGAGCAGAATCTGAAGATCAACCCCGAGGCGCATTCCTTGAGGAAGTATATTGAGGGGTCGATATACCTCGAGACAAAATAAAGATCGAAGACCGTCATGGAAAGAGGGGAAACTCCCAAGAGCACGTGGTTAAAGCTGACAACGCATGCAAAAATAGTACAAGTGCGTACTGGACTATTATACAGTTGTACAATGGTATTTCTTTATAATAATTATGCATGTACTATGTTGGGATTCCCCCTCCTAAATAAAGGGGACCTTTGTCATTTTTTATGACACATGAATAATGAATAGAACAAGAACATTCTCTGCCTTCCTAATATACTCAACATTTGTTCCATTGATTTATTGCTTTCGTTTATTGTGTTCAGTAATTTTTCTTCATTTATTGCTCATTATTGATCATAAAGGGCTACCCTCGAGGCCCTTAAAACTGTCATTTCTTCAACGATAGCCCATTATTAAGCACTATAGCTCGGCCTCGAGGCCTTATTTCTGTCACGACCCCAAATCCTAACAGGTCGTGATGGCGCCTATCGTGGAACTAGGCTAGCCAACCATCACATAACTACACATTTGTTTAATAAAATTTCTCAATATCATTAAATACCAGTATAATAAGTATAAAAAAATTCTAAGTCTTTAACAAAGAATAATAAGATCCGACAGTCTAAACAATTCCCCCAGGACTGAAGTCAACCGATCACGAGCATCTAAGAATAAAACTAACTCTGCTAATGTCATAGACGATGTCTAGGAATAAAATACTAATACTACTAAAGGAAGGGAAATGGAGAAGTTGCGGACGCTGGACAGCTACCTGGAAATCCCGAAAGCTGACGATAACGAACTGGGATGGCTACTGCTCTGAACCAGTACCTGGATCTGCACACAGGGGTGCAGGGAGTAATGATGAGTACGCCAACTAAGTACTAATGAAAATAAATCACAGTCTGAAGAATAAGAAACACACAGCAAAAAATACACTAATCCACAAAATAGTAAAATGCCAAGTCTCAATAAAGTGTACATAAGTTCGAAAACCAGTTTCCGTAAAAATTCTTCGAAACAAGTATAATTTCCAATCTTTATCAGTAAACCTCCCAAAAATAGCAGTTTGAAAGATGAAACGAATCATAATCAATACTCAGTAAAATATCATCATAAAACTGCCCCTCGGGCTATAATCATCACTCAGAAATATTCTCTCAGCACCTCACCATCACTCGGTAACAGTCACTCAGCACCTCATAGTCACTCAGCATCAGCCCCTCGGGAAACCTCGTTGTCACTCATGCCTCTTAATCACTCATCACTCGGCACTCGACACTCGACACTCGCACTCAGTAGGTACCTGTGCTCACTGGGGTGTGTACAGACTCCGGAGGGGCTCCGAAAGCCCAAGCGCTATAAACAAGCCAAATCATGGAATCAATATTGGCCCTCGGCCTCACTTAGTAAGCCGCTCTCAATATGCCACTCAGGCCATAAATAAACGCGGTTCTCGACCCAAAACAGTATTTCATTTCAAGAAATAATATCAGTAACTCGGAGTGTCAAAACAATTTATCAAGAAGGACTGAGTGTAAAATCTTAATATAATAAGTGAGGAATATCAGTAAAATAGCCCCCAATGGGTTAAAACAGATCCACTAAGCCCCAAACATGGCTTACATCCCAAACATATCAAAACATAGTAATACTATAAAACATATGCTTTAAAAGCAGTTTCGCAACTCGATAGTTGCCTAAAAAGGAACATTTTTCCAAATTTCCAATTCGTGCACACCCCACACTCGTCATCCAATGTGTGCGTCACTCCAAAACCGTGAAAGGATGTAAAGTCCGGGGTTTCATACCCTCACGACAGGATTTAAAGACATTACTTACCTCAAACTAGGCCGAAAAGCTATTCTGAAACACACTTGCCTCTGGAATCAACTTCCGAGTGCTCCAAATCTACCAATTTCAGATTTTTCGCATCAAATTATGCTAAAGGAATGAATTCCAATTGAAAAATATCAACTTTATGCACAAACCTCGAAATTAGCCAAAACCCGACCCCCGGGACCGCATCTCCGAACTCATCAAACTTTATACCAAAACGATATTCATCATCTCATGATTCCGTACATATAAAGAACTCTGAAATCGGAGTCCGTTTCACCCCTCAAATCATCTCTAAAAGATCTCTTAAACTCAAGCCCTAATTTCACCTTTTTCTACTGATTTCTCCAATTAAACAATGTTAATTTAGTCCTTAATCACATATAATCGAGTTATGGGGTCCAAAATCCTTACCTCAATGAAGAACAATCGTTCTCTCTTCAAAATCGCTCCAAAAGCTTTATTCCCATTCAAAAATGGTGGAAAAGTGGGCAAAGGCCGCGGATGGGTTTAATTTATACTACCCAGGTATATACACTGTGCGATCGCAATCCCATTCATGCGATCGCATAGCACTGGATCTCCTCCCTCTACGTGATCGTGTGCACACAAACGCGTTCGCGCAACCTTAGCCTCCCCATCCAGCCCACGCGCCTGAACCCTGTGTGATTGCACCATCCCTCACGTGATCGCAATGCTTGCATTTCCTCCACTCCGCGATCGCAACCCCTCTAGGGCGATCGCACAGAACAATTCTTGAACCCCCACACACTGTCCTATGCGATCGCATAAGACTCCCCACGATCGCATAGAATAAATTAGAACCTGCAACACACCAGCAAATCTGCTACTTTTTTAAGTCCAAAAGTGCTCGTTTGAGCATCCGAAATACACCCGAGGCCCTTGGGACCTCAACCAAACCTACCAACGTATCCCATAACATCATTCAAACTTAGTCGAGCCTTCGAAACATCAAAAATAACACCAAAATTACATCAAATTCTAGCCTATGAACTTTGAAATTTCTAAAATCCACCAACGATGCCAAAAATATTCAAAACACCTCCGATTGACCTGAAATATTGCAGACATATCCAAAATGACATTATGAACCTGTTCCAACTTCCATAATTCCATTCCGACCTCGATAGCCTATTTTCCACTGCCGGTCGGAAATCACCAAAAACTAAATTTCGCCAATTCAAGCCTAATTCTACACCGGACATCACAAAAATATTCTAAACACACTCCTAAGTCTGAAATCTCCTAACGAAGCTATCCGAGCCATAATATCCGCATTCTGAGGTCGTTTACCAATAAGTAAACTCCTAGTTGACTTTTCCAACTATAAGGCTATTTTTAGAGACAAAGTGTCTCAATTCTCACTACAACCATCCTGAACCCGAGCTAACCGACTCTAACACATCATAAACAGTATAACCAACATATGACAAGGCAAAAACAGTAAATATAATGCAGATTCTACGGAACGACCGACCGGGTCGTTACATTCTCCCCCTCTTAAACAAATGTTCGTCCTTGAACGGGTCTAGAAACATACCTGCAGTCTCAAACAAGTGAGGATATGTGCTCTGCATCTCCCGCTCGATCTCCCAAGTAGCCTCCTCCACTAGGTGACCTCTCCAATGTACCTTCACTGAAGTTATATCCTTGGACCTCAACTTTCTGACCTGGCGATCGAAAATTGCTACTGGCTCTACCTCATATGACATATCACCCTCAAGTTGAATTGTGTTGAAGTATAAAATATGAGACGAGTCACCAACATATTTCTGGAGCATCGACACATGAAATACCGGATGAACACTCGACAAGCTGGGTGGTAAGGCAAGTCTATAGGCCACCTCTCCAATCTTCTGAAGTACCTCAAAATGACCAATAAATCGAGGACTCAGCTTTCCCCTCTTTCCGAACCTCATAAAGCCCTTCATGGGTGATACCTTCAGCAGTACCTTATCACCTTCCATAAAAGTATCCCAGACCTTCCGGTCCGCATAACTCATCTGCCTAGACTGCGCAGTGCGAAGTCGCTCCTGAATCAACTTCACCTTCTCTAGCGCATCCTGAATCAAATCTGTGCCTAATAGCCTAACATCACCCGGCTCGAACCAACCAACCAAAGATCTACACCTCCTACCATATAAAGCCTCATACGGGGCCATCTGAATACTGGACTGGTAGCTATTACTATATGCAAACTCCGCAAGTGGCAGAAACTGTTCCCACGAACCCCCAAAATCAATCACACAGGCACGCAACATGTCCTCAAAAAATATGAATAGTCCACTCTGACTACCCGTCGGTCTGAGGATAAAATGCAGTGCTCAACTCTACCTGAGTATCCATACCTCTCTGCACGGACATCCAAAACTGAGACGTGAACTGAGTACCTCTGTCAGAAATGATAAAAAGCGGAACCCCATGCAATCGAACAATCTCCCTAATGTAGATACCAGCTAACCTCTCTGAAGTATAAGTAGTACTGACATGAATAAAGTGTGCGGACTTAGTTAGCCGATCCACAATGACCCAAATCGCATCAAAACCCTTCGAAGTATGTGGAAGCCCAACTACAAAGTCCATAGTGATCCGCTCCCACTTCCACTCTGGAATATCTAACCTCTGAAGTAATCCACCTGGTCTCTGGTGCTCATACTTGACCTGCTGGCAGTTGAGACACCGTGCTACATACTCAACAATATCTCTCTTCATCCGCCTCCACCAATATTGTTGTCTCAGATCCTGATACATCTTCGCGGCACCCGGATGGATGGAATACTGCGTGCTATGGGCCTCTGCTAATATCAAATCTTGAAGCCCATCCACATTGGGCACGCAAATACGGCCTTGTATCCTCATAACCCCATCATCACCAATATTCACATCCCTGGAATCACCTCGACGGACTCTGTCCTGAAGAACTAACAAATGCTGGTCATCATACTGGCAAGCTCTAATCTGATCATAAAGAGAAGACCGGGAAGTCATGCTAGCTAAAACCCGCGGAGGCTCTGACAAATTCAATCTCACCATCTGACCTGCTAAAGCTTGAACATCAAGTGCTAAGGGTCGCTCTGCTGCTGAAAGGTAGGCTAGACTCCCCAAACTCTCTGCTCTACGACTCAGGGCATCGGCCACTACATTGGCCTTCCCCGGATGATATAAAATAGTGAGGTCATAATCCTTGAGGAGCTCTAACCACCTCCTCTGATGCAAATTCAAGTCCTTCTGCTTCAGCAGATACTTCAAACTACGATGATCAGTGAAAATCTCACACTGCACTCCATACAAATAATGACGCCAAATCTTTAAGGCATGAACAATGGTAGCTAACTTGAGGTCGTGCACTGGATAATTCTTCTCGTGCGCCTTTAACTGTCTAGATGCATAGGCAATCACCCTACCGTCCTGCATCAGTACCGCTCCCAAGCCGACTCTAGAAGCATCACAGTAGATTGTATAAGAACCCGAACCAGTAGGCAAAACCAAAACCGGAGTTGTGGTCAATGCTGACTTGAGCTTCTAAAAGCTCTCCTCACACTCATCAGACCATCTGAATGGAGCACCCTTCTAGGTCAATCTGGTAAAAGGTGAAGCAATAGAAGAGAATCCCTCCACCAAGCGACGGTAATATCCTGCCAGACCAAGGAAACTCCTAATCTCTATAGCTGAGGACGGTCTGGGCCAATTCTGCACCGCCTCAATCTTCTTCGGATCAACCTGAATACCCTCACTAGACACCACGTGCCCCAAGAAAGCTACTGAACCAAGCCAGAACTCACACTTGGAGAATTTTGCATAAAGTTTCTCTTCCCTCAACCTCTGCAACACAACTCTTAAATGCTGAGCATGCTCCTCCTCGCTATGAGAATACACCAGGATGTCATCAATGAACACAATGACGAAAGAATAAAGGTAAGGCTGAAACACGTTGTTCATCAATTGCATGAACGCGACTGGGGCATTGGTCAGCCCAAATGACATAACCAGAAACTCATAATGACCATATATGGTCCTGAAAGCAGTCTTCAGAATGTCAGAATCCCGAATCTTCAACTGGTGATACCCGGATCTCAAATCAATCTTAGAAAACACGCTAGCTCCCTGAAGCTGGTCAAACAAGTCATCAATACGGGGCAAAGGATACCGATTCTTCACCGTAACCTTATTCAGCTGCTTATAATCAATACACATGCGCATGGAGCCATCCTTCTTTTTCACAAACAACACCGGTGCACCCCAAGGTGACACACTAGGCCGAATGAACCCCTTATCTAGGAGTTCCTGAAGTTGCTCTTTCAATTCTTTCAACTTCACTGGTGCCATACGATAAGGTGGAGTAGAGATAGGCTGAGTGCCTGGCACCAAGTCAATACAAAAATCAACATCCCTGTCAAGTGGCATGCCTGGCAGGTCTGCAGGAAATACGTCCGGAAAATCACGGACCACAGGAACAGAATCAACAGAAGAAGTCTCACTACTAACATCCCTCACAAAGGCAAGATAAGATTCACATCCTTTCTCAACCATACGCTGAGCTTTCAAATAAGAAATCACTCTGCTAGGCACATGCTCTATAGACCCTCTCCACTCAACTCTCGGAAATCCGGGCATAGCTAGGGTCATGGTCTTAACGTGACAATCAAGAACGGCATGACATGGGGATAACCAATCCATGCCCAATATAACATCAAAATCAACCATACTAAGTAACAACAAGTCCACTCGGGTCTCCAGACCCCCAATAGATATCACACACGACCGATACACACGGTCCACAACAATAGTATCACCCACCGGGGTCGAAACATGAACAGACGTAACTAAGGACTCACGGGGCATATTCAGAAAGTGAGCAAAATACGACGAAACATAAGAGTATGTGGAACTAGGGTCAAATAGAGCCAAAGTATCACTGTGACAGACTGATAATACCTATAATCACCGTATCGAAAGCCATAGCATCAGGCCTAGCTGGGAGTGCATAAATACGTGGTTGGCCTCCACCTGCTCGACCTCCCCCCTAGGGCGGCCTCTAGCTTCCTGACAACCATCCCTAGCTACCTGGGTAGGTGGTGAAGTGACTGGGGCTGAAGTCGAGGGCTGAACCCTCTGCTGAGATGAACTACTAGCATGACGAGGACACTGTCTCCACCCATGTCCAAACTCTCCACACTCAAAACAACTACCTGGAGCTGGAGATAGGGAATGAAGAGAACCCCTGCCACCATGATAACCAGCGGATGTACCATGCGTAGAAGAACCCTGAAAGGATGATGCTCTAGAGGAACTCTGAGCTGGAAGGGCACTAAAAGATGAACGTCCCGGATAGGAACTGCGGGGACCCTGCCCCAAAGATGCGCCACTATAAGCTGGGCGAGTTGGCTGAGGAGGTCTAAATGGACGACCTCTCTTGTGCTGTAACTGCCCTCTGGAAGGGGCACCACTGAAGCTACCTGATCCCCGAGGCCTCTTGGCCTCCCTCTCCTCATGCTCCTGCCTATGAACCGACTCAATGTCCCGAGCAATGTTAACAACCTGCTCAAATTTAGCTCCAGACACTCTCTCCCTGGTCATAAAAATACGAAGCTGATACGTGAGAACATCTACAAACCTCCTGATCCTCTTTCTATCAGTAGGGACTAACTCAGAATCATGTCTAGACAACTTAGAAAATCGCATCTCGTACTGTGTGACTGGCAACTCTCCCTGGCGCAGCTGCTCAAACTGCCTGCGTTGCTCCTCTCTGTGGAACTGAGGAACATACTTCTCCAAAAAGATTGTGGAGAACTTCTACTAGGTGAGTGGTGCTGAACCAACCGGCCTACGCCTATCAAATGCCTCCCACCAAGTGAAAGCAGCACCAGCAAACTAAAATGTAGCAAATGAGACCCCGCTGGTCTCCAGAATCCCAGCAGTACAGAGTATCCTTTGGCACTTATCCAGAAAATCTTGGGCATCCTCACCCTCTATGCCGCTGAAAGTCGGAGGTTGAAGTCTACTGAACCTCTCTAGCCTACGTTGCTCATCCTCAGGCATAGCTGGACTACATAGTCCTGAACTGGGGCAACCGGCTGGGATGGGACTACCCCTGGCGCTTGGAACCCCTGTACAGCCTGCTCAGGTGTCCGGGCAGCTGGAGTCTGAGTACCTCCCCCGGCCTGAGATGTAGTGGCAGTAGTAGACATAGCAACTGCCTGAGCCAAACTGGTACACATTGTCAGAATCTAAGCCAGGGTCTCTTGAAGACCCAGAATGACAATAGGCATTGTTGGTGCCTGATCCTGTCTCGCTGGAGCACCCTCGGCGGGAACCTAATCCTGAATAATAGAGGAATCCTCTGGTACTGTCCCGGCTGCTGCACGGGCTGGTCCCCTACCTCTACCACGGCCTCGACCCCTCTTGGGTTCGGCTAATGTCTGGTCACACTGATCCATAGCGCGTGTCCTCACCATCTGTGAGAGAGTGAAATAACATAAGTATAGATTTCCACAATCAATAGAATGGCACGACAGAGTTCAAGAAAATGAAATTTTTCCTAAGAGTTTTGTAGCCTCTCGAAGATAAGTACAGACGTCTCCGTACTGATCCGCAAGACTCTACTAAACCTGCTCATGATCGTTGATTCCTATGTAACCTAGAGCTCTGATACCAACTTGTCACGACCCCAAATCTTAACAGGTCGTGATGGTGCCTATCGTGGAACTAGGCTAGCAAACCATCACATAACTACACATTTGTTTAATATAATTTCCCAATATCATTAAATACCAGCATAATAAGTATAAAAATTTCTAAGTCTTTAACAAAGCATAATAAGATCCGACAGTCTAAACAATTCCCCCAGGACTGGAGTCAACCGATCACTAGCATCTAAGAATAAAACTAACTCTGCTAATGTCATATACAATGTCTAGGAATAAAATACTAATACCAATAAAGGAAGGGAAATGGAGAAGCTGCGGACGCTGGACAGCTACCTCGAAATCCTGAAAGCTGACGATAACGAACTCGGATGGCTACTACTCCGAACTAGTACCTTGATCTGCACACAGGGGTGCAGGGAGTAATGATGAGTACGCCAACTTAGTAGTAATGAAAATAAATCAGAGTCTGAAGAATAAGAAATACACAGTGTTGGCCCATGTCACTGAATGGGTTTTGAAGATTGACAAAAGGTGACAAGTTGAACCAGGTCCATCATAGCATACACATTTGAATGAAGCAGTTGGTACAAGAGTTGTACAAGTCTAGGAGATATCAGTGATTGCTGAGTATCAAAGAACTAAGAGAGTGTCTCCTAATACGAAAAGGTTGCAAATTGATAGAGATGACAGAAGTTGATTTCAGCTAGGACAGAAATAAAGGAAGGAAGTTGAGTTACAATCAAACTCGTTTACCAAGGAAGAGTTGGATCAGAATTGAATCATGGACTCAACAAACGGACTCTATAAATAATCAATGTATTACTGCTGAAAGAAGTGACGCACAAGTACTAAAGTGAATCAAGATCTGAAGCAAAAGTTCCAGCTTACTTAGAAGCAATTGTAATAGGTACAAATTGTATCTTTTCAGCATACTTAGAAGCAATTGTAATAGGTACAAATTGTTCAAGTTAGAGTTAGCTTGAAATCTGTAGAAATTAGGTAGAGGCTAGTTGATACAAAGAGGATTAGAGTTAGTCCTAGGATTGCAAAAGAGTTTATTTTGTAAGTCCGTTTTGGCTCAGAGTTTTAGTGAAGAGTTTGAGCAAATCCTACTGAGGAGTAGGTCGTGGTTTTTTCACCTTTTGAGCCAGGTGTTTTCCACGTAAAAATCCCTGTGTCTTTACTATTACTGCTTAATTATTCCGCAAACAGTAGTAAGTAGTAGACTAAGAAGAACCAGGTTCTTCTTATTAGACAGCACTCGAAAATTGGGTACTGCACAATTAACTTATAATATTGTGTAGTATTGAAGTCTAAAACATCAATTGGTATCAGAGCAGGTTATCCTTGAAGAGGCTAACACCTAGGAAAAGATCAAGATGAGTGCACCACCTGGGAACTGGGAAGGTCAATCAACTTCAAGGCCACCACTCTTTAATGGCCAGTATTACTCTTGGTGGAAGAATAGAATGAAGGATCACCTTATTGGAGAGGACTATGAACTCTGGGACATAGTCACTGATGGACCACTTGCAACAATGAAGAAAAATGTTGAAGGAGTAGATGTGCCTAAGACTAGGGTTGACTGCACAGTTGAGGATCTGAGGAAATGGGAAAAGAATGCCAAGGCCAAGAAGTGGCTAGTGTGTGGACTAGGCCCAGATGAATACAGCAGAATCCAAAGTTGCACCACTGCCAAGGAAATCTGGGATACTCTACAAGTGGCTCATGAAGGAACAGCTCACGTGAAGAGGTCTAGAGGTACATTTTTATACTCTCAGTATGAAAACTTCATTATGAAAGAAGGAGAAACAATTCAGGAGATGTACACAAGGTTCACAACCTTGACTAATGAACTCAAGTCTCTTGGAAGAGTCATCCTTGAAGAAGACAAGGTTGAGAAGATTTTGACAAGGGTTCTGCCTATCTCCTGGGAAAGCAAGATAACTGCCATTCAGGAATCCAAAAATATGGCAACCCTTAGACTAGATGAGTTGATTGGCAACCTTACTGCTTATGAACTCAGAAGGCAGACCATGAAAATGGATGCCCCAAAGAAAGAAAGAAGTCTAGCACTAAGGATCACAGAGGGAGCAGATCTGGAGGATGATGAGATGGCCATGATCACCAAAGAATTCAGAAACTTTCTCATGAGGAAGAAAGGCATCTCTAGAGGGGGAAACTTCAACAAGGCAAAGGCTCCTGAAAGGCCAGCTAATGAGGGATGCTACAAGTGTGGAAAAACTGATCATCTCATCAAGAACTGCCCCCAGTGGGAAGTAGAATGGAGGAAGGAGAGATATGAAAGAAAGAACAGGAAGAAGGAACTGGTCCAACCCAAGAAAACTACTACAAAGGCTATGGTTGCTGCTTGGGGGGAAAGTTCAGATGAAGAATCAGAAGATGGTAAGACAGAAGATCATGCTCTCATGGAAATTGGAGAATCTGATGAGGAGACTTATGAAGAACCACAGGTAAGTATCTCACATCTTAAAACAAAAATAAAGTTTCTATCTAAGGAGAAACTCTCTGAGTTGCTACTTGACTTCATTGATGATTCTGAGACAACTAAAGAGAAAGATCAACTATCTAAAGAGTGTGCAATTCTAAGAGCAAAATGCATGGACCTGGAAATAAATGTCAGTGAATCTGAAAAGAAAAACACTGTCTTGATGAACCAGGTTCAACCACTCGAAACTGAGATTCTAGAACTAAAATCTGAAAATTTAAAGTTAAGACTAGGATCCAGTAAAAAGGTAGTTGATCACTCTCATGCTAAGTTAGAAGAAGACTTAGGTAAACTGAAAGATAAAATGTATGCCAAATATGAGCAGATAAGATCTCTTAAAGAAGAAGTTGGCAAAGTCAAACATGAATTTGATAGAACACGTAAGTGAAATAAGTCTTCTGATGCTTTAATATGGCTCCAAGAGAATCATAGTAGCAACCGGAGAGGGCTTGGTTTTGGGAGTCAATTGCCTAAGTGGGATCCCAAAAGCAAGTATCTCACTCTCCCTGAAAATAAAATTTGCACCCATTGTGGGAAGACTGGCCACTATAAATATGAGTGTTCTACAAAAGAAAAGGCCAGTCAGAAAAATGATAGATTCATTAATAAGAAAAACTGGCTACCAAACTAGGCCAAAAAAAAATCTGATTCATCCATTCTCTCATGGAAATTGACCCAAACTAGTTTGGGTTCTTAAAACTAACCCCTGATTTTCTTTTGAAGGTACAAGTGAAGGGAAGCAGCCAATTTTGGTTTTTGGATAGTGGCTGCTCTAAGAATATGATAGGGAACAAGGAACGGTTCCTTTCACTTGAAAACCTCAGAGGAGGAAATGTCTCCTTTGGAAACGGAAAGAAAGTTGAAATAATAGGGGTCGGCAAGGTAGGTAAAGATGACAGACGTTCAATTGAACATGTGTATCTGATAGATGGCTTGAAATATAGCCTAATCAGTGTGTCACAACTGTGTGACAGAGGTAACCTTGTCGCTTTTACTTCCACAAAATGTTTTGTGATCAACCTGCTTACTGACAAGATTGTTTTGCAGGGAAAAAGAATGAACAATATCTATGTCATTGACTTGTCCACACTGTCTGACAATGAACTCACTTGCCTTAGTGTGTTGGACAGTGATCCCCTCCTGTGGCACAAAAGACTTGGTCATGCAAGTCTAACTCAACTTAACAAGCTGGTCTCTAAGGACTTAGTGGTAGGGCTTCCTAACATTAAGTTCAAAGAAGACAAGGTTTGTGAGGCATGTGCAAGGGGGGAGCAGGTAAGGTCTTCTTTCAAAAGTAAGAAAATGGTCAGTACCACCAGGACATTAGAACTGGTTCATATGGATCTGTGTAGTCCCATGAGAACTCTAAGTAGAGGTGGGAAGAGATATGTGATGGTGCTAGTAGATGATTTCTCAAGGTTCACTTGGACCTTATTCTTGGCATCTAAGGATGAAGCATTTGAAATGTTCACCTCATTTGTCAAGAAGATTCAGAATCAATTAGGACATCAACTAGCATCCATTAGATCTGATCATGATACTGAGTTTGAGAATGCTAAGTTTGCCGAGTTCTGTGATGAACATGGTGTGAATCACAATTTTTCTGCTCCTAGAACCCCACAGCAAAATGGGGTTGTTGAAAGGAAAAACAGAACTCTTGAAGACATGGCAAGAACCATGCTTCTATCAAGCAAACTACCTCACAGCTTCTGGGCAGAAGCAATTAACACTGCATGTTATATTATCAATAGATGCATGACCAGACCTCTGGTAGAGAAAACTCCCTATGAATTACTTAAAGGGAGAAAGCCCAACATATCCCATCTTAGGGCTTTTGGATGCAAGTGTTATGTGCATAATAATGGCAAAGATTCTTTAGGAAAATTTGATCCCAGAAGTGATGAGGGAGTGTTCTTGGGATATTCTACACATAGCAAAGCTTATAAAATATACAATAAAAGAACTATGTGTGTAGAAGAAAGTGTACATGTTATCTTTGATGAAACTAACACTTTATCTGAGAGACAGAAACCAGAAGATGAGGAGCTGGGACTGGTGAGGAGCAATGACTACATTGAAGCACCCATAGCAGATGGAACAGGTGATGGACCAAGTTCAACAACCCCACGCAACTCGACAGGGGGAATTCCTCATGAAAATACTGGACTTGATCATGTTTCAACATGGAATAATCCAGAAGTGAACAACTGGTTCTCAAACCACACAGATATCAGAGTTCTCACCCTCTTGAGAACATCATAACAGACTTGAGATCTGGAATTAAAACTAGATCCTCCGTGAAATATTTGTGTGCATTTGATGCATTTCTATCCTTGATTGAACCAAAGAACATTGTTGAAGCCCTGAAAGATATTGACTGGGTAACTTCCATGCAAAAGGAGCTGAATCAATTTGAGAGAAGTCAAGTATGGCACTTGGTACCCAGGCCACTGGACAGATCAATAATTGGCACCAAGTGGGTCTTCAGGAATAAACTCGATGAGGATGGAACTGTTACTAGAAACAAGGCAAGACTGGTTGTTCAAGGATACAACCAAGAAGAGGGAATTGATTATGATGAGACCTTTGCTCCTGTGGCAAGATTGGAGGCAATCAGACTTCTTATAGCATTTGCTGCACACATGGAATTCACTTTGCATCAGATGGATGTCAAGAGTGCCTTTCTCAATGGCTATTTGAAGGAAGAGGTATTTGTAAAACAGCCTCCTGGTTTTGAAAGCAAAGAATCACCTGATCATGTATATAAACTTGACAAGGCTCTCTATGGTCTCAAGCAAGCACCTAGAGCTTGGTACGAGAGATTGTCAAAATTCCTGCTGGAACATGGGTACAAACGAGGCAAAATAGATAGTACTTTGTTCCTAATAGAAAAGGGAAAAGATCTTCTGATTGTACAAATATATGTTGATGATATCATATTTGGGGCAACAACTGAGAAGCTCAGCAAGGAATTTGCTACATTAATGGGGAGTGAGTTTGAAATGAGTATGATGGGTGAGCTAACCTTTTTCTTAGGTCTGCAAATCAAACAAACTCCACATGGAACAATGATTCATCAACAGAAGTATGTGAGAGAACTCCTCAAGAAGTTCAAAATGGAAGATTCAAAGGAGATAGATACCCCAATAGCCACAGCTACAAAATTAGATGTGGATGAACCTGGTTCATCCGTTGATCAGAAGACGTACAGAGGGATGATTGGGTCTCTACTATATCTTACTGCAAGTAGACCTGATATTGTGTTCAGTGTGGGACTATGTGCTAGGTTTCAAGCCAATCCAAAGGAGTCCCATCTCACTGCAGTGAAGAGAATTTTGAGATATTTGAAGGGCACTACTGATTTGTGCCTTTGGTATCCTAAAGGTAGTAATTTTGACCTTGTAGGATATGCTGATGCTGATTATGCAGGTTTCCTGGTTGACAGGAAAAGTACTTCAGGCATGGCTCACTTTTTGGGCTCCTGCCTTGTATCTTGGGCTACCAAGAAACAAAATTCAGTAGCCTTGTCTATTGTTGAGGTTGAATATGTGGTTGCAGCCTCCTGCTGTGCCCAGTTGCTATGGATCAAGCAACAACTCCTGGACATTGGTATAGATGTGGGATACATTCCTATTTACTGTGATAACACTAGTGCAATTAGTATGACTAAGAACCCGGTTCATCACAAGAGAACTAAGCACATAGATGTTAGGCACTATTTCCTGAGGGATAACTATGAAAAGGGGATGATCTCAATCGATTTCTATTCTACTGATCGTCAAATTGCTAATATATTTACCAAAGCATTGAGTAGGTATCATTATGATAGAAACAGGCTTGAATTAGGGATGATTAAGATCACCTAATTGAAAAAGTTGAAAAAAAGGGGGAAGTTTCCTGACTAGAAATTTTAATTAGGTACTTAATCAGATTAATCATTGCTCAGTACTATGTCTTTATTGCCATACTCTTCTTCCATGTATTAATATGATTCCCTAGTTGTTAATGATATTTCTCTATTTTTATGAATTGAGGCAAAATAAAGGTTTTAAACAGGATGAACCTGGTTCATCCATGCTGGTTTACATGACTGACAAGGTACGTTCTCATCTCCATACATGTATTAATTCAAGTACAGTCATACATGAGCAGGACTCTATCCATTTATGGTTCAGTTCAAATTCTCGCACTTACCCAAATAATGAACCAGTTTCAAGAAGCTCTGTCACATTAAATTAGCCTAGTTTTAGGGGGAAGAAACGGTCTAATCACCGACAGTCCTTAATCGATTAGTATCCTACTTGTGTTAATACACTTCCGTTATAATCATCCCAGCCACAAGTTATAAATAGGCCATCATTACCCACTATGAATAAAGCAATAGACGAACCATGTTCAAGTCACTCAATACTCAAATCTCTACTGCCTTTTGCCCTCTCTTCTTTTTCTCTCAAAAATTTAATACCATGTCATCTGATTCTCAAAATCGTGACTACGATGAAGGAGTATATGAGTCTGATTCTCCACCGGTCTACAGTTCTGAATCCTCTGAGACACATGAAACCCCTGAACACCATGATGCCCCTGAACCCACACCAAACCTTACCCCAGCCCCCAAACCCCATCGTGTCAAGGTTTTTGCATGCAAATATGTGGCTTCAGATTCACGAGCAAAGTTATTGGAAGATTTATTATAGGCTGAAGAAGAACCCAACCAGATTCGTCGAGTGAATCGTTCAAATTAGCACATGAAGACGATGCACCTGGTTCGTCTAGTGCTGAGAAAGGTAATACTGAAGTTACCTCTGTGTTAAATTCTGAAAATAGATTTGTATTGGTGGGATCTGTGGTGGATGTGGAAGTGCCAAGTAGGCAAAGAAAAATTGGGAAAATTCCTGAGAACGAGGGAGATGCAGGTGTGAGGGGATCTGGGAAGGATGGTTCCACACTTGAAACTTGTGGCCCCATTCTTGAAAATCTTGAAGATGATGTCGTAGTGATAGGGGGAACTAATGAAGTTGAGGAAGCTGATGTTGGGTTAGAAAAGCTAATGAAGGATATAGATGAACGTGTTTCTTCTGGGGAAGAAACTTTGGCTGAGGGACTGAAGAAACTGGGGGACTCATACAACCTCAAGAAGAGAAGGACTCCAAAGTCCATCAAGTTTAAAGCCTCAGTTTCCTCAAAGAAAAGGAAAACTGATGAGTATGTTGGTGTACATGTTCCAAGGGTACGAGCTATGAGAAATACTGTTCGATAAGAAGAGGAGAAGCTGGAAAAAGCTCTGCAAGAGAGAAAAAGAAAGAAGCAGAGAAAGGGAAAGCGAAAGTGGGGGAGCCTGTTGAGGCTATTGCTGATAATGAGGTGTTGGACTTGGTCCAACAAGAAGAGGAGGTTGCTCCAGTGGTAATCAAGACACCCAAGCCCAAAAAGGATAAGACTTCCACAAAGAAGTCAGCACCTGTGTCTGCTACCACCGTGAGTACATCTACGAAGACAAGGTCTAAAGTAAAGTCAAAGAAGAAAGTTCAGATTGTTGAGAGGGATGATGATCCTGAATGGAGTGGAGATGAAGAGAAGGAGGTTGGAGAATTGTCGACTGACAGAGTTGCCATGTTTGGCAATAGACATATCTTGAAGGGAAATTTACTGAGGGATTTGGAGGAGACGGGTATGAGGTACTTAGTGCATTTTCTGGCAACGCAAGGCTGGAAGGACATGGTCTTTCGCATGGAAGGCAGGCTGGTCAGAAATGAGGTTGTGGAGTTCATGGGGAATGCAACTGTGATTGGAGGAAGGGTTACATCATTGGTCAGGGGAGTTGATGTATCCTTTGATGCTAAAGAACTGGGAGTCATTCTAGACATTCCATCTGAGGGCTATGACGACTATACAAGGCAGAGATGGCCTTGCTTGGATGGAATGGCCTCAGCACTCAACATCACCAGATTCTTTTGTGATAATGAAGAGGATCCTGAACCCAGGGTTGTGTACAAAAGCGAGATGAAGCCTGAACACAAGCTGTTCTTTGAGTTTGTAATTAAATTTCTACTGCCCAGACAAGAACGCAGGCACATTGCCAACTACATGGATCTAACACTCATGGAGTGCCTGTATAGAGGCAAGCAGATCAATTGGCCATCTTTAATCATCCAGCTTTTGGACAGAGTGGTGAATGTAACCAAGGCCCATGCAATTCCTTATGGCTTTATCCTTACTGCACTCATTTTGGAGTTCCCACAAAGAAGGCTGAAATGGCTACTGCAAAGGATTTCTTTGGGAAGGACACTTTGATGTCATGTGATTACACTGTCAGTGCCCCGGCAGATAAACCTTGTTCATCTCGGAAGCAACCAGTCAACAGCAAGGTCTGTACTCTGGTGCAGGAAAGGAGCAAAAGGATATGGAGATCCTTCGATTGAAGACTCGCTTAGTTGAGGTGGAAGCTGAGCGTGATGCTCTCAAAGCTGAATTAGCCAAAGAGAAGGAGAAAAACGAGGGCGTCTTACACCAAATGTTGTCTCTTCTCCAAACCAAGAATCCAGCCTCTTCTGCACCACCCCAGACTTACCAGAACTACCCCCTCCTATCCTATCAAGTGCCTAGTTCGGGACAGTGTCAAGTGTCTTTTGTTTCTGTTTTTAATTCTGTCTTACTCATGTTTTGGCTGTTTTTTATTTTAATCTATTTTGGTGTTGATCATCACTGTTAATCAATCAAAGCTTGTTGTTTTAAAAATGTCTCAATTTCTAATTTAGCTTACATTATTGGTTTCTTGTGTTGATTATTCATGTTTGCATCTGAAGTTGCCTAAATTGGCCATGAGTAAGAATTAATAACTGGTAAGTATCATTTTGCAACTTTTCCACGATGCCAAAAGGGGGAAGATGCGTTGTGTTGTTCAAAATTTGTAAAGTGATATTTATAACCTAATGAACCTGGTTCTTGATGATTAATGCTCAAAAATATACAAAGTGTTGGATGTGTATACAGGATAAAAGCACAGAGTTTGTCATCATCAAAAAGGGGGAATTTGTTGGTCCATGTCACTGAATGGGTTTTGAAGATTGACAAAAGGTGACAAGTTGAACCAGGTCCATCATAGCATACACATCTGAATGAAGCAGTTGGAACAAGAATCGTACAAGTCTAGGAGATATCAGTGATTGCTGAGTATCAAAGAACTAAGAGAATGTCTCCTAATACGAAAAGGTTGCAAACTGATAGAGATGACAGAAGTTGATTTCAGCTAGGACAGAAATAGAGGAAGGAAGTTGAGTTACAATCAAACTCGTTTACCAAGGAAGAGTTGGATCAGAATTGAATCATGGACTCAACAAACGGACTCTATAAATAATCAATGTATTACTGCCGAAAGAAGTGACGCACAAGTACTAAAGTGAATCAAGGTCTGAAGCAAAAGTTCCAGAGATATTTTTCAAGCAGAATTGTTGTGCGATACAAAGGCTACAGTTCAACTAGAAGAAACAATTCCATTGTTTGCGTGTTGAGTCTAGTTGATTGTAGTAGGAGTTTTAACATTGTATCTTTTCAGCTTACTTAGAAGCAATTGTAATAGGTACAAATTGTTCAAGTTAGAGTTAGCTTGAAATCTGTAGAAATTAGCTAGAGGCTAGTTGATACAAAGAGGATTAGAGTTAGTTCTAGGATTACAAAAGAGTTTATTTTGTAAGTCCGTATTGGCTCAGATTTTTAGGGAAGAGTTTGAGCAAATCCTACTGAGGAGTAGGTCGTGGTTTTTTCACCTTTTGAGCTAGGTGTTTTCCACGTAAAAATCTCTGTGTCTTTACTATTACTTCTTTATTATTCCGCAAACAGTAGTAAGTAGTATACTAAAAAGAACCAGGTTCTTCTTATTAGGCAGCACTCGAAAATTGGGTACTGCACAATTAACTTGTAATATTGTGTAGTATTGAAGTCTAAAACAACACACAGCAACAAATACACCAATCCACAAAACAATAAAATGCCAAGTCTCAATAAAGTGTACATAAGTTCGAAAACCAGTTTAAGTAAAAATTCTTTGAAACAAGTAAAATTTCCAATATTTCTCAGTAAAACTCCCAAAAATATCAGTTTGAAAGATGAAACGAATCATAATCAAAACTCAGTAAAATATCATCATAAAACTGCCCCTCGGGCCATAATCATAACTCAAAAATATTCCCTCAGCACCTCACCATCACTCAGTAGCAGTCACTCAGCACCTCACAGTCACTCAGCATCAGCCTCTCGGGAAACCTCGTTGTCACTCATGCCTCCCAATCACTCATCACTCGGCACTCGGTACTCGACACTCGCACTTAGTAGGTACCTGTGCTCACTAGGGGTGTGTACAGACTCCGGAGGGGCTCCTACAGCCGAAGTGTTATAAACAAGCCAAATCATGGCATCAATCACTCTCAGGAACTCGGCCTCTCTCATATCATAACATCCTCACAATATTGGCCCTCGGCCTCACTCAGTCAGACACTCTCAACATGCCACTCAGGCCATAAATAAACGGGGTTCTCGACCCAAAACAGTATTTCATTTCAAGAAATAATATCAGTAACTCAGAGTGTCAAAATAATTTATCAAGAAGGACTGAGTAAAGTATCTTAATATAATAAGTTAGGAATATCAGTAAAATAGCCCCCAAGGGGTTAAAACAGATTGGCACTAGGCCCCAAACATGGCTTACAGCCCAAACATATCAAAACATAGTAATACTATAAAACATATGCTCTAAGAGCAGTTTCGCAACTCGATAGTTGCCTAAAAAGGAACATTTTTCCAAATTTCGAATTCGTGCACGCCCCACACTCGTCATCCAGTGTGTGCGTCACTCCAAAATCGTGAGATGGTGTAATGTCCGGGGTTTCATACCCTCAGGACAGGATTTAATGACATTACTTACCTCAAACTAGCCCGAAAAGCTATTCCGCAACACACTTGCCTCTGGAATCAACTTTCGAGTGCTCCAAATCTACCAAGTTCAGATTTTTCACATAACATTATGCTAAGGGAATGAATTCAAATTGAAAATATCAACTTTATGCACAAACCCCGAAATTAGCCAAAACCCGACCCCCGGGCCTGCATCTCTAAACTCGACAAACTTTTTACCAAAACGATCTTCATCATCTCACGAGTCCGTAAATATAAAGAACTCTGAAATCGGAGTCCGTTTAACCCCTCAAATCATCCCTAAAAGGTCTCTTAAACTCAAGCCCTAATTTCACCTTTTTCTACTAATTTCCCCCAATTAAACAATGTTAATTTAGTCCTTAATCACATATAATGGGGTCCAAAATTCTTACCTCAATGAAGAACAATCGTATTCTCTCTTCAAAATCGCTCCAAAAGCTCTATTCCCATTCAAAAATGGTGGAAAAGTGGGCAAAGGTCGCGGATGGGTTTAATTTATACTACCCATGTATATACATTGTGCGATCGCGATCCCACTCATGTGATCGCATAGCATTGGCTCTCCTCCCTCTACGCGATTGCGTGCACACAAACACGTTCGCACAGCCTTAGCCTCCCCATCCAGCCCACGCGCCTGAACCCTGTGCGATCTCATCATCCCTCACGCGATCGCACTGCTTGCATTTCCTCCACTCCGTGATCGCAACCCCTCTAAGGCGATCGCACAGAACAATTCTTGAACCCCAACACACTGTCCTGTGCGATCTCATAAGACTCCCCACGACCGCATAGAAGAAATTAGAACCTGCAACACACCAGCAAATCTACTACTTTTCTAAGTCCAAAAGTGCTCGTTTGAGCATCCGAAATACACCCGAGGCCCTCGGGACCTCAACCAAACCTACCAACGTATTCCATAACATCATTCAAACTTAGTCGAGCCTTGGAAACATCAAAAATAATCAAAACACCAAAATTACATCAAATTCAAGCCTATGAACTTTGAAATTTCTAAAATCCACCAATGATGCCGAAAATATCCAGAACACCTCTGATTGACCTGAAACTTTGCAGACATATCCAAAATGACATTATGAACCTGTTCCAACTTCTGAAATTCCATTCCGACCCCGATAGCCTATTTTCCACTTCCGGCCGGAAATCATCAAAAACTAACTTTCGCCAATTCAAGCCTAATTCTACACCGGTCATCACAAAAATATTCCGAACACACTCCTAAGTCTCAAATCACCTAACGTAGCTATCCGAGCCATAATATCTGCATTCCGAGGTCGTTTACCAATAAGTCAACTCAGAATTGACTTTTCCAACTATAAGGCTATTTTTAGAGATCAAGTGTCTCAATTCTCACTACAACCATTCTGAACCCGAGCCAACCGACTCTAACACGTCATAAACAGTATAACCAACATATGACAAGGCAAAAACAGTAAATATAATGTAGATTCTACGGAACGACCGGCCGGGTCGTTACAATTTCGGCCAGCTCGAGACCCTGCCTGGTGACTGCCTTGGTTTGCATATCACTACTTTTCTTTACTCTTACCTTATTTCCTTAACTCACACTTAGCATCTATTGCCTAAACAACTAGTATTAAAATAGGTCACATATTTTTAGAACCACAAAATCAAATATAATTGTCGTTACCCTTTTCAAGGTAAACGCCTTACTTACACTTAATATTTCTTGCTTATCTACTAGTATTGAAATAAATCACATATTTTTGGAACCCCAAATCAAATTTAATTGTTAAAATCATTTTCAACGTAAACAGCAATTCTTATTGAAATTTGATTCAAATCCATTGTTTTCATAATTTAACCAATCTAAAGTTAGTTAGTAGATTAAAATCTATGCTAAATAACAAAGAGGAAAAAGATTATAAGATAAAAGTAAACTTAAGAGGAACATGGGTCGATTAAAATTTTTGCCGGGTAAAGCCTAACTCCATAATGGAAAAAAATAATACCAGCTAGACCACAATTATCATTACTCGCATCACAAACAAACATTAAGAGCGAGGATCTATGCCAATGATGATACTATATAGTATCTTCCTCCATAAAATCGTTCGTGCCAAAGTTAAAATCACTCGAGCTTTAGAAGAATGAAATATAAAACCAAAGTAAGAAATTTTCACCTGATAGTTTTAGACTTTCTCCTCAAAATCTATAATATGATCGACCCCCCAAGAAAAAGCAAAGGAGATACATGATAAATTATGCATAACCAAAACAAAATCTTCACAAAAGCTCATTAATAGTGTAGAAGCTGACAATAAAGCTAGACAATATGATAAATTTGTATCGACCTTAAGTTCCAATGTTTTATGAAAATACAAATCAACTTGGGTGAAAGATGTAATGGATATCTGAGATTATATAAGTTTCGTAAAATCAGGTGTGCTTTTCTAATTAGATGATTAGTAGCAGATCCTTACTCCTTAGGTACTAAAATCAGGCGGCAGTACTTAATTAAAACTCTATTTTTATTATGTTTTTACCAAAACAACCTATAGTTTTATGTATTTTAGGGTTATTTTGGTCAACCAACATCGTATTCAGACTTTTATAATAACTACTGGTTTCTATGAACGTGTGTTGCACGATAAGGATGGCACGTTGATGTTTGATCGCTAAAAAATTTGACATTCGTTTTCACGTAGATTCTCAATCAGCTATTTATATAGCTGAAGGAACTAAGAATTAAATTTACTTAAAATATTATCTATATGAAAGCAAGAAATGATTTGGAAGAAAATGTGATAATCTTCAAATGTTATTACACTTATATAATATTTGAATTCAAATGATTCGACATTATCGTCTGGACATGTGAATAATATAAGCAATTATAATATAGAAACAAGAAATATAATCATCATATTTTACTTAATACTTCTTTATATACAATATTTTTGGTGTTTGTTCCCTTATAATACTTTGGCTGCTTAGTTACGACTAGAACTCTTGTTGTTAACATTGATATCCCTCTTAAAAACGCAATATAGAAAAGTCAGTGTATTAACATTGATATATAGTTTCGACCGCATGCTAAAAGTAATTTTTGCCCTTGTAAGAATATGTTATATCAGCTATAGGCCAATATTTAAAATTATTTGGCTACGTATTTTATTTATTTGAAAAGTTACTTACATAGCGATCCTCCCAAATAATCTTTACGAAGGACTCTCAATGAACGGTTTAAGTAATATTAATTTTTTGATGGCTTCTTATAGTTTGAAGTATGAAACTTTTCCTTCAATGAAAATTATTGTTGTTAAAACAATTGCGACCAGTGCACTTTCCGATTTGTTCGTAGAAGTGGTAACTAAAAGAAGGAAAAGAAGATTTGTCATACATAATAGAAGAAAAAAGAAATTAACTCGTTATGGGTCATGCTGACATAGATTATTCTTCACTAAAAACGTTACAACTTACAATTCCTTTTATTTTTTATCTCGAGAAGGAGCTCATGTTATGAAATTATTTTTAAAAAAATCTTAACCATATTTACATAAGTTGTTGAAGTAAATTACTCACTCCGCCGAAGCTCAAATGCTACTACAGGCAACTATGCGCTCGCTTTCTCTGCGAGTTTGATGCTTCGTTTATCTCTAAACCTGTTGGGTAAGATATATAAAACTAATCTCTTAGAGAAAATTATGTAACAAACTAAAATTGTAATAAATTACCTCGAGAAAATTGATATTCCAAAATAATAAGTACGATCTAATTTATTTGAGGTAGAAATATATAAATTATACAAAGTGTCCTTCTCCATGTCTATAAGTAATTAAAAGTGCTTGTATCCATCTCGGATTAGTACGAAACTTCCACATTAAGTAGAACACATATGATAAATAGATGAAAAGTTGAAACTTGATTGGTTAGAAGTTTGTTGAAATTCATAGTTATTTCCAATTTTACAACTTTTTAGTTGAATTAGAAGTTCTCCATATTGGTAGAGTAGGAATTTATACGTAGGGTATATGGAGTTTAAATTGGGAAAGAATTCCATCATTGAGTAATATTTTAATTATTACAATTATATTCACATTTAACTCAAATATACAAGGGCAAAAAAGTCTATCAAAGTTGTAAGGATATTTTAATCATTCAACATTTAGTATAAATTATTCGTGTTTTTATAATTGTATACGCTTAAAACCTGGCCTACCCGATTTTACTATTAGATCGAGGCTAGGGAATCGCGTCGAAGGTCGGCCTTGCAACGGACCAGATTGAGGTACGAGGATAAAGCGCCGAGTTCGAGGACCGAAGGACTTATCAAAGATCGAGGCCAGTAACGATCGAGACAAAAGGAGACAGACATCGAGAAAAACACAATAATAGAAAGGCGAGATATCTGTGACTAGCCGAAGATCATGGCTTAAATCTCGGAACGGATCAAATCAAGGGAGTTATTTAGTTAATCATGGGATTTACTTCCGTAACTAGAATTATACCATAAATAGGATTCATCTACTATATAAAGAAGGTCTTAATCATCTTGCAACCATCTTACATTATCCCATATCAAAGCAATATATTACTTTTTAGCTTATACTCTTGTTCATCAGTTTGCTTCTTAACTATTTTGGGCACCGATCAGTTCGAGGGAACCTAAGCTCGAAGGTTGAACTTTGTTCTAGTACTGGTTCGCTAATTTTGTTGTTAATATCTGCCACTGATTTCCATATTCATAAATTGGTATTAGGCGAAATCGCGTGTTGTAACGACCCAGCCGGTCGTTTTGAATAGTACAACTTCGTTTCCCCATTTACTGCTAAATTCATGCTTTACAGTTGTTATATGACTCGTTGGGGTAATTGGTTCGGGTCCGGTGAGGTTTTGAAATGAATTGAGACACTTAGTTTCCAAGAAGAAAGTTTAAGTTAAATTAATTGACCGGATAGTGAAACAAATATGTAAACGACTCTGGAATGGATTTTTGATAATTTCAATAGCTCCGTATGGTGATTGTGGGCTTAGGAGTGTGTCCGAATATTTATTTTGAGGTCCGTAGCTAAATTAGGCTTGAAATGGAGAAAATAAAAAATTTGAGTTAGGAAGTTTGACCGGGGGGTTGACTTTTTGATATCGGGGTTGGAATCCAGTTCTGAAAATTTTCATAGCTTCGTTATGTCACTTATGACTTGTGTGCAAAATTTGAGGTCAATCATATTTGATTTGATAGGTTTTTGCATCGAATATAGAAGTTGGACGTTCTCAGTTTCATTAAGCTTGAATTCGGGTGTGATTCACGGTTGTAGTATTATTTGATGTGATTTGAGGTTTCGACTAAGTTCATATGATGTTTTAGGACTTGTTGGTGTATTTTGCTGAGGTCCCGACGGCCTCGGGTGGATTTCGGAAGGTTAACGGATCAATTCGGGCTTGAATTTAGCTGCTGAAATTTCTGGGCAGCTTCTGCATTTTTCGCACGTGCGTGAACAGTGACCGCACTTGCGTGAACAGTAGCCGTCAACAGTAGCCGTGAACAGTATCCATGAACAGTAGCGTGAATAGTAACACGCGTGAACAGTACACGAAAATGGACAGAACGTTTTAAGTTCTGGAAAAAATGGGACGCCCATTTTCCCCTTTTTTACCAAATTGGAGCTCGGATTTGGGCGATTTCAAAGGGGTTTTTCACGATTTCGTCATTAATTTCAGATTTGGATGAAAGAAATTGGAGTTTTTGTAAATCTTTTCAAAAATAAAAATTTAGGATTTGAAGGTCCATTTGACATCAGAATTCGATAATTTTTGTATGGTTGAACTCGTATCGGAATGAGTGTTCGGATTTCGTAAGTTTTTTCGGGATTCGAAATGTGGGTCCCACTGCTGAATATTAAAATGAATTTTGGATTTTATCCGAAAAATTAGTAAATTCTTATGGAATTAATTCCTATAATTAGTATTGATTGAATTGAAGTAATTGTGGCTAGATTTTGGTCGATTGGAGGCCGATTCGAGGGGCAAAGGCATTTTGGAGTAGGATTTTGCTCGGATTGAGGTAAGTAATGACTGTAAATCTTGTCCTGAGGGTATGTAACCCCGGACTTCACATTTTATCACTGTTTTGGAGTAGCGCACATGCTAGATGAAGAGTGTGTGGCGCGCACTGTTGGGGGATTGTGAATTGGTCCGTCCCTTGGCAACTATTAAGTTGCGTATTTGATTCTAATTCATATGATATTCAAGTTTTAAGACTATTACTATATTATTGGGTTGTACGCCATGTTTGGGGCCTTGTGCCGACCTGTTTAGACCCCTTGGGGGCTTTTTATTGTTATTCCTTACTGTGTTGACTTATGATTTACACTCAATCATATTGTGCTTAACTGATTTCGAAACTCAATCTTATTTATACTATTTTGAGATATAAAATGATATTTTGGATCGAGTACCCTGTTTTTTACTTATAGCCCGAGTGGCTTTTTGAGAGGTTTCTGACTAAGTGAGGCCTAGGGCCTATGTTGTGAGGATATTATGGGATCGGGCTGCGCGCCACAGCATGTTATACTGTTTATGATAACTAAGTGAGGCCGAGGGCCTGATTTGTGAGGATATGATATTGGATCGGGTTGCACGTCGCAGCATGTTATTGATAGGCCGAGTGCCAGAGTAATTGATGCCATGATTTGACTTGTTATAGAGCTTGGGCTGAAGGAGCCCTTTCGGAGTTTGTACACCCCCAGTGAGCGCAGGTACCTACTGAGTGCGAGTGCCGAGTGCCGAGTGATGAGAAATTGGGAGGCATGAGTAACTGTGAGGTAGCCCGAGGGGCTGATATTGAGTTACTGTGAGACATGCTGAGTGATTGATACCGAGTGATTGTAAGGCATGCTAAGTGATTGATGTTGAGTGATGTTATGCCCGAGGGGCGGTTTATTATTCATGTTTTTGCCATTAGTGGCTACCTGTGATTCATTTTATTTTACACTAAACTTCTTGGGCATTTTTTTGAAATTGTTGGAAATTTCACTTTTTAAAGTTTTTTTTACTGAAATCGGCTTTTTAAGCGTGAAGATTTAAGGTATACACTGTTGGAAAGAAAGAATGTGATTATTGTGAATTGATGATTTGACTTTATGTGTTTCTTACTGCTCAGTCCTGATTTACGTTTTTACTACTGAGTTGGTGTACTCACATTACTCCCTGTACCTCTGTGTACAGATACAAGTGTTGGTTCCGAGCGCTAGTTCTCTTACTACGTGTGGAGCCGGAGTTGGGACATCGAGATAGTTGTTCAGCGTTCACAGCATCTCCGTTTCCCTTTCTTGTTTTGTGTTTAGTTCCGTGGTTCGAGATTTGATGTATTATGACAGTAGAATTTTGGTACTACTCTTAGATGCTCATGACATGTTGACTCCAGGTCTTGGGGATAGTTGTTTGACTGTTTATCTCATTTGATTTTGTTTAGAAATTCGGAAGTTTTAAAAAAAATATGTAAATGTGTGAAATTTTGGCTAGCCTAGTTCCATGTTAGGCGCCATCACGGCTGGCTTAGGATTTGGGGTCGTGACCCTTAAAACCATATTATAAGTTTAATTGTTATCCAATTTTTAGGGTAAACAATTTGGCACCCACCGTGGGGGCTAAGGATGATAGTGATTTTCTAGTATTAATCCTCATAACACACACTGCTTTACGCTTGTTCTCGTAAGTGTCTTTTATTTCAGAAATCAACGTGTCAAACTCTCAAGCAACGCCCACTCACATAGACATCGGCATTGGTCTCTATGGCGATAACGAGAACATAGTCGCCTCGGTGTCACGACCCAAACTCGACCTATCGTGATGGCGCCTATCGTGGAACTAGGCAAGCCTCAACTCAATAATCCAACACCGTAAAAATATTTTAAACAATAAATACAGAAGCAATAAATCATTAAGGAACATTTTGAAAACGTAATAAAATCCAAATTATGATACAACTGCCCAAAACTAGGGTGTCACTGAGTGCATGAGCGTCTAGAGGAGAACATAGTCTATTACAATGTTTAAAGGAACAAACTGAAATACATCTAGAGATAAAGAAGGAGAGTCAAGGCCTGCGAACGCCATGCAGATACCTTGATAGTCTCCTAAATCCTGAAGCCTCGATCAACGACTTCCACTGTGACCAAAAGTGCCTGAATCTGCACACAAGGTGCAGGGGGTAACATGAGTACACCAACTCAGTAAGTAACGAGTCCAAACTGTGGACTGAAAGGTAGTGATGAACTCAACCGCAACTGAAATAATAGAAATGGATGTGCAGAAACGTAGGCATGCTTTCAGTTTAATAGGCAGCTGAAACAGTAAAATAGAGCAGATACGAACAAGGTAAAGAATCAGACTCTCTTACATCTACATGCCAATGCACTTGTTGTATGTGATGCACCATGCTGAAGATCTCATGTGCTCACACTCTCAAATGTTTGTCCACTCAGTACTATATATGGCTCATACGGCCCAGGGAAGATCCATCTCGGATTATATATATCTCTGACTGCAGTCACTCAGTACTGAGGAAGGCCAATCTAGCTCTATGGAGAAGATCCATCTCCAGGTAATAATAATAACCTCGCAACCACTCGGTACTGTATATGGCTCACACAGCCCAGGAAAGATCCATCTCGGAATATGTACATCACTGACCATCACTCTCCAGTACCGAGGACATAGGCCAATACAGCCTCATGGAGAAGATACATCTCCAAATAATAATATCAACTACGATCACTAGGGGTGTGTACAGACTTCGGAGGGGCTCCTTCAGCCCAAGCATTATCACAAATTAGTACAACCGTTGCGGTGTGCAGCCCGATCCTATGACTGCCACTCATAATCAGGCCCTCGGCCTCACTCAGTCATCACTCTTCAGTCTCACCCATGGGCTCACAATGTCATGAAACTAGCCCGGAACAATGATATGATGTGCCAACAAATAACAACTGACTGACATATGATATAAAATGCATGAATATGATTGAGTACAGAATATGAATGGAATCAGTTAGATGATAGCAAGAAACAACCACTAGGGGTCCCAATAGTATCGGCGTAAATCCCTAACGTGATATCTAGCATGATTTACAGCTCATTTACTTTATCACATTATGGAAACACGGATATCAACAAGAAAGAGTCACTAAACGGTGCCATGGAATGAACCAGGTCACGATTCTCATGGTGCACTCCTGCATGCCCGTCACTTGGCATGTGCGTCACCTCAATACTAACCACATAACACGTAGTTAGGGGTTTCGAACCCACAGAACCAAGTTTGAAAGCGTTACTTACCTCAAATCGAGCAAAATCCTACTCCGCAATGCTCTTTCCTCTCAGCTCCGCCTCTGAACGCCCCGAATCTAGCCACAAGCAATACAATACGATCAATATAGGCTAAAGGAATCAATTCCACAAGAAAAACACCAAATTATAACCAAAATCTGAAATCGGCTCAAAACCGGCCCCCGGGCCCATGCCTCGAAATCCGACAAAAGTCATGAAACCCAAAAGCCCATTCCCTCACGAGTATAAACATTCCAAATTTACCAAAATTCGACCTCATTTGGTCACTCAAAATCCCAAAATTCGCTCTACAATTCTCAAGCCCTAATCTCCAATTTCACCTCAACACCACACAATCTAGACAGGAAAAACAATGGGGAAATAAGATTAATGATAAAAAAAATGAGTACAAGATTCTTACCTCACAAATCCCCATGAAAATCCTCTTCAAAATCGCCTAAGCCCGAGTCCAAAATGTTGAAACAAGACTAAAGTCGTGAACCCTTGTTTTTAAATATCCTGGCAGGTTTTTCGCACCTGCAGCTCATTTACCGCATCTGCAAACAAAATTCCGCTTCTGCGGATACTCATTAAAAACACATCCTCCGCTTATGTGATTAGTTTACCGCATCTGCGACCATCACAAGTGCGTAAGCCCATCGCACCTGCAGTCCAAACACGCACATGCGCCCCATAATCTGCTTCTGCGACCATCGCAAGTGCGGGAACTTCATCGCACCTGCGCCTTCTGCCCAGATTCTCCAATCTCGCATCTGCGATCTCTTGCTCGTTTATGCGGGCTCGCACCTGCGATGAGACATCCGCATGTGCGATTATGACAGCTGAGTTCAACTTCAGCAGCCTTCCAATTTCCAAACTTGTTCCGTTAATCACACGAAATCAATTTGAGGCCCTTGTGACCTCAACCAAACATACCAACATATCCCACAACATCATACGAACTTAGTCAAATCATCAAATCACCTCGAAAAACATCTAAAACACGAATTACACACGGATTCAAGCCTAATGAACTTTGAAACATTCAAATTCTACAAACAACGTCGAAACCTATCAAATCACATCCGAATGACCTAAAATTTTGCGCACAACTCAGAAATGACACCACCGACCTACTCCAACTTCCGAAAATCAAATGCGAACCCGATATCAAAATTTCCACTACCGGCTAAAATTGCCAAAATTCCAGCTTTCGCCTATTCAAGCCTAATTCTATCACGGACCTCCAAATCACATTTCGGACGCGCTCCTAAGTCCAAAATCACTTTACGGATCTAACAAAACCATCGAAATTCAAATCCGAGGTCGTTTACACACAAGTCAACATCTGGTCAACTTCCAACTTAAGCTTTCAAATAGGAGACTAAGTTCTCAATTCACTCCAAAATCGCTCTAGGCCTAAACCAACTAACCCGATAAATCATAATACAGTTGTAGAACACAAAAGAAGCAGAAAAATGGGGGAACAAGCTACAACTCTCGAAATGATCGGCCTGGTCGTTACATCATCCCCCTTTTAAACAAACGTTCGTCCTCGGACGGGTCTAGAAACATACGTGGAGCCTCGAATAGGTGTGGATATCTGCTCCGTATCTCCCGCTCGGTCTCCCAAATAGCCTCCTCCACGGGCTGACCTCTTTACTGCACTTTTACTGAAGCTATATCCTTTGATCTCAACTTTCGGACATGCTGCTCCAAAATAGCCACCGGCTCCACATCATAAGTCAAATCACCATCCAACTGAACCATGCTGAAATCCAAAACAGGAGACGGATCGCTGATATACTTCTAAAGCATAGAAACATGAAATATTGGGTGCACACTCGATAAATTAGGTGGCAAAGAAAGATCATAGGCCACATCCCCAATCCTCTGAAGCGCCTCAAAAGGTCCAATGAACCGAGGGCTTAGCTTACCCCTCTTCCCGAATCTCATAACACCCTTTTATGGGTGAAACCTTCAACAGAACCTTCTCCCCAACCATGTAAGACATGTCACGAACCTTCCTGTCAGCATAACTCTTCTGCCTTGACTGCGTTGTGCGAAGCCGCTCCTGAATCACCTTCACCTTGTCCAAAGCATCATGTACTAAGTTTGTACCCAAAAGCCTAGCCTCACCCGGCTCAAACCAACCCACTGGAGATCTACACTGCCTCCCGTATAAAGCCTCATACGGAGCCATCTGAATGCTCGACTGATAACTATTGTTGTAAGCAAACTTCGCAAACGGCAGAAACTAGTCCCATGAACCACCAAAATCAATGACACACGCACGTAACATGTCCTCCAGAATCTGAATAGTGCACTCGGACTGCTCATCCATCTGAGGATGAAATGTTGTGCTTAACTCAACCAGAGTGCCCAACTCTCCCTGCAAGGCTCTCTAAAACTATGATGTGAACTGCGTGCCTCTTTCTAACACACCGTGTAGGCGAACAATCTCTCTGATGTAAATCTCAGCCAACCGATCTGAAGAATAGGTAGTACTCACTGGAATGAAGATTGCGGACTTGGTCAACCGATCCACAATCATCCAAATAACATCGAACTTCCTCGAAGTCCGTGGGAGCCCAACTATGAAATACATGGTGATCCGCTCCCACTTCCACTCTGGAATCGCAATCCACCTGGTATCTGATGCTCATATTTCACCTGTTGATAGTTGAGACACCGAGCTACAAATCCAACTATATCTTTCTTCATCCTCCTCCATCAATAGTGTTATCTCAAATCATGATACATCTTCGTGGCACCCGGATGGATGGAATACTGTGAGCTATGGGTCTCCTCTAGAATCAACTCCCGAAGCCCATCTACCTTGGGCACACACATCCATCCATGCATCCTCAACACCCAGTCATCTCCAATAGTCACATCTCTGGAATCATCATGTTGCACCTTGTCTTTGGGGACAAGCAAATGAGGATCATCATACTGGCACTCTCTGATACGATCAAACAAAGAAAATTGAGAAACCACACAAGCTAGAATCCAACTAGGCTCCTAAATATCCAATCTCACTAGCTGGTTGGCCAAAACCTGAACATCAACTGCAAGAGGTCTCTCCCTAACAGGAATGAACGCAAGACTGCCCATACTCATTGTCTTCCTACTTAAGGCACCAGCCACCACATTGGCCTTTACTGGGTGATATAAAATAGTAATATCATAGTCCTTTAGCAGCTCTAACCACCTCCGCTGCCTCAAATTGAGATCCTTCTGCTTGAATAACTGTTGGAGGCTACGATAATCGGTAAACACCTCACAAGACACACCATAGAGATAATGCCTCCAAACCTTCAACACGTGAACAATGGCAGCCAACTCCAAATCATGAACAGGGTAGTTATTCTCATGGGGCTTCAACTGGCGCGAAGCATAAGCAATCACTCTACCCTCCTGCATTAAGATGCACCAATAACAATCCGAGAAGCATCACAATATACTGTATAAGAACTAGAAGTTGATGGCAGAACTAACACTGGAGTTGTGGTCAAGGCAGTCTTGAGCTTCTGAAAGTTCGCCTCACACTCATCCGACCACCTGAAAGGATCACTCTTTTGGGTCAATTTGGTCAAGGGAGATGAAATAGAAGAGAAACCCTACACGAATCGACAGTAATAACCCACCAAACCTAGAAAGCTTTGAATATCTATGGGTGAGGACGGTCTGGGCCAACTATGGACCGCCTACCTGAATACCTTCAAGGGACACCACGTGTCCCAAGAACGCTACTGAACTGAGCCAAAACTCACACTTGGAGGACTTACCATAAAGCTTCTCCTCCCTCAACCGCTCCAACACAATATAGAAATGTTGGGCATGCTTCTCTTGGCTACGAAAGTACACCAAGATATCATCAATGAATACAATAACAAACGAGTCGAGATAAGGCTGGAACACGTTGTTCATCAAATGCATGAACGTTTTTGGGGCATTGGTCAGTCCAAAAGACATCACAAGGAACTCATAATGACCATAATGGGTCCTGAAAACTTTCTTAAGAATATCCGAGTCCCTAATCTTCAACTGGTGATACCCTGACCTCAAGTCGATCTTGCAGAACACCCTCGCTCCCTGAAGCTGGTCAAACAAATCATCAATACGAGGCAAAGGTTACTTGTTCTTGATTGTGACTTTGTTCAATTGCCTATAATCAATGCACATTCTCATAGTGCCATCCTTCTTCTTCAAAAATAGGACTGGTGCACCCTAAGGTGACACACTAGGCCGAATAAACCCCTTATCAAGGAGTTCCTGAAGTTGCCCCTTCAATTCCTTTAACTCCGTTGGTTCCATACGATACGATGATATAGAATGGGCTCAGTGCCTGGCACCAAAGTCAATATCCCTGTCCAGCGGCATGCCCGACAGTTCTGTAGGAAACACATCCGGAAAATTTCTCACAACCGAAATTGAATCAATAGTAGGAGTCTCTACACTAACATACCTCACAAAAGACAAATAAGAAAGACAACCCTTCCCAACCATCCATTGAGCCTTCAAGAACGAAATCACTCTACTGGGAACATAGCCTAAAGAACCTCTCTACTCAATCCGTGGAAACCCCGGCATCGCCAACGTTACCGTCTTAGCGTGGCAGTCTAAAATAGTATGATAGGGAGACAGCCAATCCACCCCCAAGATCACATCGAAATCCACCCTACTAAGCAACAACAGATCAACCCTAGTCTCCAATCCGCCAACAGTCACCACACACGACTGATATACACAGTCCGCAACAATAGTATCGCCAACTGTTGTAGATACATGAAACAAGAGACTCGCA
The DNA here is from genome assembly GCA_005239495.1 of Nicotiana undulata. Lineage (NCBI taxonomy): Eukaryota > Viridiplantae > Streptophyta > Magnoliopsida > Solanales > Solanaceae > Nicotiana > Nicotiana undulata. The sequence goes on from ML288852.1 coordinate 53,423, forward strand.
GGGCGTATCCAAATAATGAGCAAAATACTACAACACATATGAAAAAGTGGAACCAGGATCAAATAATACAGAGGCATCCATGTGGAAAACTGAGATAATACTTGTGATCACAACATCTGAAGCAATATCATCGGGTCGAGCAGTGAGTGCATAGAAACGGGCCTGACCGCCACCTGATCGGCCTCCCCCTCTAGGGAGACCCCTAGATACTAACCTCAACCCTGAGCTGGCTGGCGGGTGGTACAGTAACTGGTGTTGAAGTCGGAGGTTGACTCATATGCTGAGATGAACCTCCCGAAAAGTAGGGACAATACCTCTTGATTGTGAGCATGTAATTTTTTACCTATTAAATACTCCTACAAAATTTGATAAATAATTTATTTTAATAGATTTTTGTGTGAATTTCAGTGTTTATTTATGAATTATTTGCATTTTTATGATCATAATTCATATTTTAAAATTTATAAAATAATATAAAATAATAACAAAATATTTTAAAGCTTTTATTACCTTGCATAATTAGGCTTACCGGTTTAAGGTAATACTTAGTTGCATAATTTGATCATTTTAGGAAGAAATTGCGAAAATTGTTCTTTAGGGTATTAATTAATAATTCTACTTTTAAAATTGACCCATTATCTATATTATGATTAAATTAATTCTGTTAAAATTAATTAATATATTTTAAAATTCCATTAGAATTGAGTTTTGGCTTATAATTAGCCTAATAGTCTAAAAGGGCTAAACTCGGATTGCGCCACTTCTAAAACCAGGCTCAATCCCTTCCTATCACCTAATTACACGCAACCCAATTCACCCCTCATACCCGTCCAAATCACTTAACCAAACGACCCCGTTTTGACCTTGCCCCATCCCAGCCGTTGGATCCTTTTGATCCAATGGCTCCCAACTCCACACTCCTTCACTATATATATGTCCTAAAAAACCCTACACCCCCTCCCATAACTCACTCCGTCCACCCCACTCTCATCCCCCCTCGTCTCTCAACCAAACCCTAGCCGCCTAGGATTCCTCCGCCGTCCACCGCCGTTCTCCGCCTACCGGCGGCGGACCAACTCCAAAATCAACCAAACTCACCCCAGACTATCTCCTCACCACCCTCAACCCCAATCTACCCTTAATTTTCCCAAAAAAAAAACCTCCCCAAATCAAGTAATTTCAGATCTTGAATTCTGAAACCCTAAAAATTCGACCCTAGACTATTTGAGCAAACTAACGGCTCAAACCTGCATGGGTCAATTGCTCTTAACAAGAGCAATTGATTCATGTGGGTTTAGCTCGTTTTCAAACCCCGCAGGAATCCGGCCAAAGTCCGGCGAGCCAACCAAATCCGGCCAAAGCATGTTTCTACTAACTGGTACTCCCTTTCACTCACTTTCTTTGTTTAAACAATTAGTTATCTATGTTAGATTCTGTCTTAGCCTATTTAATTTGGAATTATTAGTTTAGGGTTTTATAATTTTTCCTGAACATGTTTAATTCTGAGTTTAGCATGTGTTGAATTTATTTACTCAAATCAGTATTCGATTTATTGTTTTAGTTTAGTGATTCCGAGTTGAATTAGGTTTCCATCTCTGATTTTTATTTGCTTCATTGTCCATGATTGCCTCGTCTGAATTCCTAACTTCATTAGTTTATTAAGTAGGAATTATTAACCTAAATTCTCTCCATTTTTAGTTTTCTGTTGCTATTTATTCCTAAATTATTAGACTAGGTCCTCTTTGATCTATGTTTTTAAATCTTGTTGTTATTAATCATGTCTGCCTTTTCTCTTAACTTGTTTCTTGTGTTGATTAGATTTAAATTCTAGCTATTCGACACTGATTAGGTAGTCTAAGTTTCACGTTATTCTTTCTATTGTTGGTTCTTAACTTGTAATAATTAGTAGTCATGCATGTTTAAATAATGTCCTAATTAATTCATTATAAATTGTTAGCAATTATGGCTGAGATTAAAATTGAATTATGATTCTATCAATTAGTGAAATGTTAGTTAGTTGTACATGATTAGTTAACTTATGATTATATTCTAGCCTATATCATTGAACATTATTTTAAACTAAAAGCCTAACTCCTAATTTAGGATAATTAATTAAGTCTAATACTTAGCTGATCACACATAATAAGATCACTTAAATTTGTTTGGTCTAAAATCCTGAAAATAATCCACTTAGGATCAATTGCTAGTCTTTATTTAGGAGTTTAAAATCCAGCTTCTTCATTAAAATTAGCTATTAATCTTAATCACTCAAATAGGTCAAAATTAGTCAACTCAATGAACACTAATGGGTAATTTTAAGGGGTATTTCAGGGTAGTTTAGGAATTTTAGGTGAAGAATCTTGGCTATAACAGCTCAAGAAGCTTCTAGAATAAAGATAAACATCAAAACAAAATAAGAAAGTCTTTAAATCAGATTTTCTGGGTAAAAACAGTAATTTTTAGGGGTAAAAATGGGCTGTAAATAGAAGAACCTTCTAGAAATGGTACAGATGTCCTAGTTGTTACAAAGATGCTGAAAATAGGATAAGAAGGATAGTTGTACTGTACTATTTTCAGATTTAAAAAGATAAGGAATATTCCTAAAATATACCCTACCTAGGCAGCCTATATAAAGGCTATTATATTCTGAATATCACATATACAGAATGAGAAAAGGATTCGGTATGAAATTTACACACACACACACACACATTAGAAAAATACTATTCTGAAAAATACATCACTACTCTGAAAATAAAAAAACACTGACAATACCAAAAAATGGATGCAAAAACCTCCTGAAACTGGTTTTCGTTTAGTTTTGGTTTTCTGAAAAAAAAACTAGTTTTAGCTGCTGATTTTCTAGGAAAAATGTTCATCTGGGCTGTAGTTTTCTGAGTCAAAACACTGGGTTTATTGTGGCTGGTTTTTCCTGGGTTTTCTCTGGCTCTTGCTGATTTTTTGTTTTTGTTAAGCTCACAAAATTCTCTGTTACAGGCCTTTATTTTTTCACTTGTTGGTTGTTCTTTTCTTTTCAAAAGGTATGTAACCCCTTTCTTTCTTTTCGGAGATTAAATGAAGTCTATTTGATCTGAGTTCTTGCCATATCTGTGTGTATTTGTGTTTTAGCTTCTTTAGATTATATGTAACCCCTAGGTTTTGTTTGGTTTAGGACTATTTGAAATTCTTGTGAAAATGTGAAGTTATTCACAAGAGTTATGTGAAACAGCATTAAAGATATGAATCTGACCACTAGTTGGGTCAGATTCACTCTAAAAGTGCAAACTTTTGTTCTATTAAAAGTGCAGGCGTTTTGGCTAAGAAATGGTATGTGGTTTAGGTGAAGGTGAAAGCAGTAGCATCTTCTTTCAGGAATTGATCTAGTTTAGGTTGAAAACAATAGCACTTTAGAAATGTCATCTAGTTTAGGGCATTTATTTTCATGTATATTAAGAAAAATTGTATGTTTGTAGTTGTACAACAATGTAAAGGGTACATTTATTTCAGTTGAATCACTGTACCCCCTTTCCCTTACTCCTAGAGTATTGTAATTTATATGGACTATTATTCAAGAGTCCAAAAATTTGATTTCTATCAAATACAGCAGATAGGCCAAACTTGTAACAATGGCCCAATGAGCCTGAATAAGTCTGGACCCTAGGCCATTGGGCCTGGGGTGTAAAGTCCCTAATTATCCTACCTAAAATTGCTGGTTTTTCAATCTCTGAAATTCTATTTAAGCCGTGTATGGTTCTTGAGTCCACTGGACTCTACAACTCCCTAGCCCAGTAGTAGGTCGTGTCCCTAAGTTCAAATTGGACCGTTTCTTGCCTTATTTGGGCCTATGTAAGGCTTGGTACAGCCTTCCAACTAAATACAATTTTTATGTTAATCAAGAAGAAAATTTTCAACCTAGTTAGACGTTTTTTACTGTCATTTAGGACTCTAAGTTGAATCATGTCTAATGGGTTCCTGTTTTCATTTGTGCACTTTATTTTCCTCATATAATGTTTCGATTGTTTAGCTGAACAGTTTTTATTAACCATAGCTAAATCGAAGTGGCCCAGTACTTAAGCATGAAGTTGGGCCAGATCTCAATACGACCGAATTCCTCATTTTTAAGCTAATAAACTTAGTCTTAGAATGCCTTGAACAAACACTTATACATAGTAGTCCAAAAATACCTCTTTCACTCTGAAACTAATATTACAAATAACTTAGGAAAAACAAAGAACTTTTGACAAATAATAGTTTGCTTTAGATATATAATTAAATCATCATGACCATAGTCATGATACGTAAATCTCATTCGGGTGTGCATTTTATGCTATCCGACCACAACTTCAAACAATAATTAAAACAAACATGTTGAAAATCGCGGGTGCATTTCATGTGGCGTGGTTTGCAACATGTCCAAAAACGACAAGTGCACACCATCGTGACTTGTTTCAGAATAATCCATAAATATTAAAAGTGATTCAAAGGTTTTAAAATGCACAATAGGTTTAAAATATGTAATTAATTAGATAATTAGGCCAATTATTAATAGTTAAACGGTCGTGCTAGAACCACAGAATTCGGGTGTGCCTAACACCTTCTCTCGGGTTAACAGAATTCTTTACCCCAATTTCTGGTTCGCAGACTTTTTAACGGAGTCAAAATTTCTTCAATTTGGGATTTTAAAATAAATAAATGGTGTCCCGGAACACCGTAAATAATCCGGGTGGCGACTCTGAATAAAATAAATAAATCCCAAAATTGATTTATATCACTTTAATTGGAAAAACTCCCTTACACCCACCATATCGGGAAAAAGGAGGTGTGACAGCTCTGGCGACTCTGCTTGGGACCAAACCCAGAATCTCTGGTTCAGGGTTCAAGAATTTAAGCTTAGAATAACTGTTATATTTGGCTTTATTATCTGATTTTACATGTTGAACCTAATGTGCTAAATGCCGCTTTGATATTGTTTGGACTATATATAAACTGTTACGAAACCCTCTTCTCTATGACTCTTCTAAATCATCTGGGAAGTGTGCACTTCGTGTGACTTCTTTTCTGATAGAATCATATCCAAATTTTAGAACAGGGTTCGGACAAGTTGTAAAGCTGGTGAAGCTTCTGTATTCCCAATGCGCTGCCCCTCCCCCCCTCGGCTCGAGCTGTCCGTTCAGGTAAGCCAGGTCTAGAACAAAGCCCCAGGATTTAAACTTAGAATGACATAACCTCATGTCGGATCCCTAGTAGGTGTGTTTGTTTGCATCACGTGCATTTGACTTAGGGGACTCAACACAGGGGTTGGGTCCGTCTAGGATAGGTGAACCCGAAATAAAAGACCATCCCGATGCATCTTACCTGCTATGTGTACATTATTTGTTTCGGTTTATTTGTTGACAGGCTAAAGAAGGAAAATAACATAAAACCTAAGAGTAAAATAGGATCGAAAATTTATCCGATTTTGAAAACCTCGATACTTCAAAATGCCTCGAAACTCTACCAAAATTTTTAAAAAGAGGAGAAAAGAAAATGTATTTCATGAAAATGATTAGTATCATATTTTTCAAAATTGCGTCAAAACTTCTCGAACTACGCATGTTTGATTCTCACCGGTGTGGGATACGTAGGCAACCCTCATCGGGTCCAACCCTATCTTTGTAAAAGAAAAATAAAAATACGAAATATTGTCATAAATAAAGTTAGGTGATGTCGTTTTTGTCTAAATAGCCAGAAATGTCCCGACAGGGCACCGGAAGGCTGTTTTTGCAAGAATAGCCACTTATGGTCTTTTTCAAAATTTTGGCCAATTAGCAAACACATCCCTAAAATCTTCCTTCCTGAAGTGCTGAAGGGCCGTATTTGCAAAGGTGGTTGGTTTTAAAATTACAATTTTTGTAAAAATAACACTTTTTTTAGGTCAAAATAAATCATGTTTTTTTCTTTTTTTAACCAATCACTCTAAATAAATGTGCAGGATGAGCACTATTAAAAATATACCTTTCAAAGTTGTAGAAGAAATCCCGTTAGGACTCCATATGTGGTGGAATGACCTAGGGGAGGTCAGCAGAGGTGTTGTTATAAAAGCTTTAGGCGGGCTCACCGGCCTCTTGAAGATTAAACCAAGGTTGGGCATAATTGAGGCTTTGATACCATTTGGGATCCAGCGCACAACGTGTTCCATTTCTCTGCTTTTTAGTTAACCCCTACACTTGAGGAGATAGCGGGCTATGCTGGCCCTAACGGAAATCTCAGGAGCCGATACCCAATGGCACCCAGAGCTGTAACTCCTCACAAATTCTTTGACCTTTTGAGCATTAGCCGGGAAGTCAAAGATGAGAATTGAGCTGAGGGATTCTGCACATTCTACTTCCTCTACCTTCGTTATGGAGACCCTCATGGTATTGAGGCTCTGGATACCGGTTTAACACACCATGGGAATCAAAGCAAATGGGAAGCACCCCGGGGATTGGCCTTCGTGGTAGCATTCTTGGGTACTCTAATCTGCCCTAGGAGTGATGGATATATAGAGTTGGGACTCATAGGAGTGGCTGACTTCATGATCAAAAAGGCTAATGGCACTCTTGTACCAATGATCCTAGCAGAAATCTATCGAGCTCTGACTGTTTGTCAATCAGAGGGAAAGTTCTTTGAGGGTTGAAATTTACTCTTACAGATCTGGATGATAGAACACCTTTGCCATTGCCCAGGTTACATGAACTATGGTCTGACTGGTCTCAACTGCATTGAAGAACACGAAACCCGAGTAGAGGGTCATGAGTTTCCGGAAGGTACGGAAGCCTGGTTTGCACATTTGGGTTCCTTGACTACCGGTCAAATTGAATGGACATTCGGCTGCTCCCAGTCAATGAAGTTATTTATGTGTCGGCTGAAGTGTGTTTTCTTCTATTAATGGGTCCTCGGAGTATTCATCCGTATGCTCCACACAGGGTTCTACGACAGTTGGGAAGGCATCAAACCATCCCTCATGATGAAGATTTAAGTCGACAAGTCATTGAACTATGTCCAAGAGCTGCATTCCCGGAAGAAAAGGCCCGTCAAATTTGGCATCAATGTAGGTTTCTGGAGCCACAGACTCGAGTAAGGGATTTGTCAAAAGGTGAGGTAGATCCTAGCTACACGGCCTTGTACGGTAGAAGGGTTAGAGACCATCAAGAGCCTGAACGGCCCGCCAAAAGGCCCCACTTACAACAGTTCACTGATGAGGTACAAGAACAATGGAATTGGTTGGAAAAAGAAAAAAACTACATGGCTATGATAAGCAAATTGGAAGGGCAAATCAGAGACATTAAATTTGAAAGAATTTTGCAAGCCACTACAGGTGAAGGGGAGAAGAAAATGTTGGCCAAAGAAAACGAAGCTCTCCGAGCCCAGATTCAAAAGATGAAGATAGCTGCTGAAAACCCGGAGAGTAGCAGAAAGGATGAAAGACTTATAAATGGTCTTAGGCGGAAAGTGTGTGATTATGGGGATGATTTGGAAAAAGATGAAGATGAATTGGCAAGAACCCGGGAAAAGTTGGAAAATAATGCATAAGAACGGGCAAAGTTTGTTCAACAGCTAAAAGGAAAGTATGACAAAGAAGTCACAAGTTTAAAGGAAAAGCTAACCACTCTTGAGAACGAAATGGCTCAACAAATGAAGAATTTTAAAGCAGAAAGGGAACACTGTTATGCATTGATGTCTCAATTGGAAGAAGATTTGCAGCAGTTACAAGAGCAAAACCATAAGGCTACCCCAAGTTCTAGAGGCTAGGTCTCAGTAGATTGGACGCCTACTCCAAGAAAAGGGCATCATTAGAGAAAAGGTTAGAGAAATTGCTGATTATATCGTCACAAAATGCCATGAGTGCGAGGATATGACCATGTCTACATTCTTCGCCGATGTGATGATTTTTATCCGTCAGATAATGGACGACCTATATCTCCTCCAAGAAGACATGGCACGCAGGCTCGTGACGAGACCGATTGATGCCCCGCGGACCCCTGGAGTAGTATTGGAGGCACTTATGTATTCCTTATTTTGTTTTGTTTTTCGAGTCTATATTTCAGTTTCTTTTACAGTCTGGTTAGTCTACTTCGAGTCTTTTTTGTTTTAGTTTTCAAGTATGTCGGAATCGTTGTAATAGAGAAAATTAGAAACTTTTATTTAATGAAAATTTGAAAATCAAAATGTTTCTTTCCTCTTTGTATTTATCCCTTGAACTACGTAATGATCGGATTCACGCGGCGACGTGATACGCATCCAATCCTCATCGGATCCGGTCATAACCATAGATAACAAGAAAAAGAAAGAAAAAGAAAAGAGAGAGAAAAGGAAAAGAGAGAAAATATTGAAAAAGAGCAAGAAAAAGTAAAGATTCAAAATCTGGGAAACACAAAAGTCGGGATGAGACACTCAACCGTTGCAAAACATGTAGAAAAATGTTTAACTGTCTAGGATCATTGCATACCCCCCAACGTGTGATTCCTTATGTGTTAAATGCCTCAATCTAACAGTTTTGTTGTGTATGATGTTTCTCTTTTAGTAGGTTTTGTTCTTAGGTGGTTGGTTTTTGCGGTAATCTAGCTTCACACCCATACTTCACGAGATCCAAAGGAGTGTCTAAATGGCATCAGAGAGTCACCTACCAATCATCAACTCCTTAGAGGAAAGCCCAATATTGGTTGTCGCGACATTTGAGTCAGCAACTACTGAAGAAAATAGGATACTACGTCGCCGCATGTTGGAAATGTGGGACGCTTGGTCTAACGGTAGAGAACCGCCCAGTACCATCCCTAGTTTTCCCGAATTGATTCCCAGAACAAGTGGAACCTCCAACGTCCCTATAAGTTACCCGGCCACCCCGTTTGGGTACCCAACTATGTCAACACATTTCACCGGAATGCCTTCTGAGGTTCGCCCCCTAGCACTATTTTCGGGAGTATCTTCTAACATATTCACCGCACCACCAATCTCCGCTACAGCACCGCCAACAGTATCCGGGCCAAGTTTCGAGCCGTCAGTCTTTACTTTCCAAATACCACCATTTCATTTGGACACGGCTCATGTCACCCCAAACTCCTACCCTCAGCACCCTCGGTATGAATCTACCATGGAACAAGAGAAAACTGTGAAAAACCCCGAGCAAGAAAAGATCGCTCGGAAAATGAAAAGCATTGAACAGAGTCTTAAGAACATACAAGGCCTGAGTGACCAGAAGAGTGTCTCTTATGCTGACTTGTGCATGTTCCCACACGTTCATCTGCCCATCATTTTTAAGACTCCCAAATTTGAAAAGTACGATGGACATGGAGACCCCATAGCCCACCTGAAAAGGTATTGCAGTCAGTTAAGAGGAGCAGGCGAAAAGGAAGAACTCTTAATGGCTTACTTCAGGGAGATTTTAACCGAATATGCATCTGAATGGTATATGGACAAAGACATCTCCCACTGGCACATATGGGACGATTCGGCTTGAGGTTTCGTCAGACAATTCCAGTACAACGTGGACATAGCTCCAGATAGAAACACTTTGTCCAATCTCAAAAAGAAATCTTCAGAAAGCTTCAGAGAATATGCTATCAAGTGGCGCGAGCAAGCGGCCAGAGTAAAAACCCCAATGGACGAGACCGAGATGGTTAGTGTCTTCCTGCAGGCCCAATAGGCTGACTATATCCAGAACATGATGTCCGCTATGGGCAAGCCATTTGCAGAAGACATAAAGATTGGGGAGATGGTCGAAAATGGGTTGAAAACGGGTCGCATCTTGAGCTAGTCAACTATAAGAGCCACTTCTCAAGAAATCCAGAACGGGTCGGGGAGTGCGGCAAACCGGAAAAAGAAAGAAGAAGTAGCAATGATGGCCTCAAGTCTGAGAAATTCGCGTCAACCCTGAGGTTACTTTTCTAGCACCCCGCGACATTACTACACTCACCAAGATGCGGCATATTCCATGACGCCTCAGCCTTATCCAGTAATGAATGTCAGCCGTATGCCCGGCCGCAACAACATTATAACCAGAACCGAGCTCCACCTCCTATAAACAACCCTCCTCACCAAACCCCGTATAATCCACGCCTTCCACAAAATAATTATAACAACCATCCCCGTGAGCCACCTAGAAGAGCCAACTTTACACCAATCGGTGAATCATATTCTAGCCTTTTCCCAAAAGTGGTCCAAATGGATCTATTACAGCATGTACCCCCAAACAGGCAAAACCCAAAATCCCCCTCCTACCGACCTGGTACTCGATGTGCTTATCATTCAAGGGGAGAAGGACACGACACTGAGGATTGTTGGACCCTCAAGCGGGCGGTCAAAAATTTAATAGAACAAAAGCAGGTGTTGTTGAGGGATGAAGAAGTTCCCAATGTGACCAATAACCCATTGCTGGCTCACAACAACGGGCTAGTCATTGGGATGATTTGTGAGGATCAAGAGTTTGACCCATCTTTGAAAGTTATCATTGCCATTGCTGACGTAGAAAAGAAGCCCAAAGCGGCACCAAATCAAGTTAGATATGAAAAGAAAAGCAACTTCACTCCTCAGAGCACAGGAAAGGTTGTGGAAACCAAGACAGGGGAAGAACCTCCTAAAGATGTCGTTCTCTATGTTCCCAGTGCCCCCAGAAAATAACAGTTCGTGTTGAGTCCCTCCAAAAGGTTGGAGAAAAACAAGGCTATACTGAATGTACCGAAGATGTACGTACCAAAAGGGACTTATGTGGCGCGAGGGCTGATAATTTCACCCAGGCTGACTGAGCCCGTGGTTATCAGTTGCGCATCACAGAATCCCATGAAGGACACCACAGTCGTCCCCTGGAACTACAATAAGACAGTGGTGATGTACAAAGGATAGGAAATCACGAGGGAGGTGAATGAAACAACTCGTTTGAGAAGTACCTCAACTTGAAAGAATTAAACAAGAACAAACAGAAGCGTTTTCCGCTTAAAAATCCAGTCAGTGCTGAAGAGGTAGAGGAATTCTTCAGAAAAATGAAAACTTCTGAATATGTCATGGTTGATCAACTCAGAAAGTCCCCCTCTCAGGTCTCACTTTTGTCCTTGATGATAAGCTCGAATGAGCACCAGAAAGTGCTGATAAAGACGCTTAATGAGGCATATGTTCCGACCGAGACCACAATTGAGAAACTAGAAAGAATGGCGGAACGATTTATTGAAGTCACCCGGATCTCATTCCGCCGGAATGACTTGCCTCCAGAGGGGCTGCCCATAATAAAGCTCTCCAACAATGTTGGATCTGGGGTTGACATCTGCCCTCTCTCGACCTTACAGAGAATGGAAATTGGGACTGAGAGGATTATACCCAACAATGTTTGCATACGTGCTTTCGGCGACATCAAGAGGGATACGATAGGGGAGATTGATTTGGTCCTAACCATCAGCCTTGTGGATTTTGAAGTTACATTTCAGGTCTTAGACATGGACACCTCCTACAATTATCTCCTGGGAAGGCCTTGGATCCACGTTGCAGGAGCCGTACCCTTTACTCTTCACCGGATGGTTAAATTTGAACACGAATACCAACAAATTGTGGTCCACGGGGAAGATGAGCAATCAATTTACAGGGACCCATTAGTCTCATGCCTATAGGCTAAGGAAGGTAGCGAGCACATAGTCTACGAAGCTTTTGAGATCGTGGTCGTAGATCAGTGTGAGGAAGGAGCCCCGTGTCCTCAGCCCTTCTTATCAAACGCATCGATCATGGTCGCTCGTGACATGATCAAACAAGGGTACAAGCATGGGAAAGGGCTCGGGTATCTTTTCAAGGCATTACAGAACCTATCACTTTGACTGCTAGCGAGAAATTCTTTTGCATAGGGTTTCAAGCTACTGTCGCTGATGTTAAATGGGCTAATGAACGTAAGAACAATGGATGGGACCTGCCTCAGCCGGTCCCGTATCTTGCTAGGACATTTGTTAAGCCAAGGTACATAGAAGAAGAGGAAGAGGCCTTCACAGCCGAAGAAATTGAAGAGATCTGCGGGGCAATGAGGCAAATGTTGTATGAGGCTCACATGGTCCAACCGGGTAAAGGCTCAAGCACTACTGAGGTGCAATATATGGGACCCGATACCAAGCTTCAAAATTGGAAGGCTACTCCGTTCCTAGTCAGGCGGGAATCTCGGTAGTTCAGTATTGCCATCTTTTTTGCATTCCGAGTTATTTCAAGGTGTAACTCGAATGATTTTAGTTTATTGTCTTTTAATTCTGATGTAAACCCTCCTATATTCAAAATTCAATTAAATGAAATCAATATTTCATCATCTATAAATCTCTTTATTAATTCTTTGTCACGACCCAAACTGATGGGCCGCGACGGGCACCCGGTACATTACTCAACCGAGTACCAATGTAACGTATCTTTCTCATTACATCATCATATACTCGTGACATACGAGCCCAATAGGACAACATAATCAATTATAAATTCTAAACATAGGCCGACAAGGCCATAGACGTATTCGTATACATGACATCTATCTACAAGCCTCTAAGAGTACATAAGTATCATAAAGGTTGGGACTGAGCCCCGCCATACCAATCAATACATGTCCTAATTATACTGACCAAATAAGCAACTCCGGAGCAAATGGAGCGCACCAACATCTTCCGCTGAGCTGATAGCCTACTTGGAGGGCTCTCGACCTGTCTATCAGGACCTGCGGGCATGAAACGCAACGTCCCCAGGAAAAAGGGACGTCAGTACGAATAATGTACAGAGTATGTAAGGCAGTATACTGAAAGATGAAATTGAACTGATAATATAATAACTGCAGGTAGCTGGAAATCAAAGATAATCTGATGATATGCTTACCTGACTGACTCAATTCTCTCAATATAATAAGTAAAA
>ML288853.1:645-18600 GCA_005239495.1 Nicotiana undulata
ATGTTATTGCTTCTCGATTTCATGCCCGGAATGATAGTATTCTTTGAAACCCTAGTAGATAGATTGAGGTTATGTTTATGGGTGTTATATGTTCGTTTTGGTCTGAATAATGAATATAAAGCCGACCTAAGGTTTATATATATCAAGTTTGGAAAAGTCAAAGAGGTGCTAGCTTGGCACCCTAGGATTGGTCCATCTTCCGACGCTTATATCTTTTTATACCGATGTCTTATGAACAAACGGTTAAGAGCGTTGGAAACTACATTCCAAGAACGTCAATTTGGTATATAATATGTCCCAATATGACCTCATATAGAACAGGAAATCTATTTCTCAAAAAGCTCTAGTGATCCACCTACTTGTCATATATGATGTCTGCGCAGTCTCGCGAAACTGAAAATATCTCTCTACTCCGACTTCGTATAGATGAACGGTTTAATGAGTTGGAATATAGACTCATAGATATTCAATTTGGTAGGTAGATAATCCCCTAATTCGAAGTATATTGGGAGAAAATAGCAGTTACAGTTTACCTAATTTTCAGCACATTATGAATGTAACTTGTGAAGACCTTTTCCAACTTTTTTTCCACAACTTGTTTTACTTCAAAACGTAGCACACGAATATCATATGACAAACATAACTCATAGCATAAACTCCTTATCATGTAATGAACCATAGTCTCACCCTAAAGTACATGTTGTAACATTTCAAACTCGTCGACTTTCGACGAATCTTATTTTCTTCAATTGGTTTAGCTTCTAAGCTTTCCAATCCTGTTGGTACTCGTTATTCAAGATCTTAAATATTTGTAACCTCCAAGGTAACATTATTAACTTACTATATATTCCATCAAATATAATCTTATTTTTGAGCTCACTCAATTGACTTACGATGTACTCTCACGTACGAAAACATGGGGTGTAACAATATAGGACTGGTAGGGATGGCGGATTTCATGATGAAAAAGAACAATGGCACTTTTATACCAATGATCTTAGCCGAGATTTACCATGCCCTGACAATTTGCCAGTCAGGGGAAAAGTTCTTTGAAGGGTGCAATCTGATCCTACAGATTTGGATGATGGAGCACATCTGTCACCACCCAGGTTACATGAACTACGACTTAACCGGTCTGAATTGTATCGAAGAACACAGTACTCAGGTAGAGGGCCACTAATTTCCTGAGGGCACAGAGGTCTGGCACTCACATCTGAGTTCATTGACCGCCGACCGAATCGAGTGAACTTTCGGATGGCTCCCTGTCGGCGAGGTTATCAATATGTCTGCTGAAGTGTGCTATCTTTTGTTAATGGGTCTGCGAAGTTTCCAGCCATATGGCCCACATCGGGTCTTACGGAAATTGGGTAGACAACAAGGCATTCCACATGATGAGGACCTAAGCCAAAAAGCCATTGAGTTGTGTCCGAGAGCTACATTTCCGGAAAACAGGGTCCGTCAGATTTGGAACCAGTGCAGATTCTTAGAGCCTAAGACTCTGGTAAGAAACTTATCTCAAGGGGAAGTAGAGCCATCCTATATTTCTTGGTATGGTAGAAGAGGCTGAGAGCACCAAGAACTGGAGCGACCTACGAAAAGACCTCACGTGCAGCATTTTACTGAGCAGACACAAGAACACTGGGGTTGGCTGGAAAAGGAAAACAACTACCGGGCTACAATAAGTAAACTGGAGGCCCAGATCCGAGAGCTCAAATTTGAAAACACTTTACAAACTGCTGCAGCCGAAGGGGAAAGAAACAGGCTGAACAAACAAAATGAAGCCCTCGGGGCTCAAATCCAGAAAATGAGGATAGCCATTGAAAACCCTGAAAGAAGTAGAGCCGACGAAAGACTTGTCACCTGTCTCAGGAAAAAGTTGTGTAGCTATGGTGACGACCTGGACAAAGCCTAGGAAGATTTGACCCGAGTTCGAGCAAAGTTGGCAAAGAATGCAGAAGAAAGGGCAGAATTCGTGCAAAAATTGAAGAGACAGCATGACCAAGAAGTTCTGGGTTTGAAAGAAAGAATGGCCACCTTTGAAAAGGTTTAAGGCAGAAAGAGAACAGTGTTATAACATGATAGCCCAGTTGGAAGAAGAATTGCGACAATGGCAAGAGCAGACTCACAAAGACACCCAGGCTTTAGAGGCAAGATCTCAGAAGATCGGGTGTCTACTTCAGGAGAAAGGTATCATCAAGCAAAGGGTCCGGGATATAGCTGATTACATTGTCACAAAATGCCAGGAATGCGAAGATATGACTCGGACCACCTTCTTCTCAACGGTTATGATATTCATCCAAAAGATAATGGACGACCTCTACCGCCTCCAACAAGATATAGCACGCAGACCCGTGGCAAGGCCGAATGATGCCCCACGGGTCCCTGAAGCAATGGAAGAACTGATGTATTTTTGATATTTTTCGAGTCTGTATTTTGTTTTCCTGTTGTAGTCATGTCCAAGTCCACTGTAGTTTTTACATTTCCAAGAAAGCATGTCTTAAGTCTTTTGTAGGTTTTAAAAATTTCAAAAAGTGTATTGAAGTTTCTTATGAAGATTGAAAGTATTTTATCTAATGAATGAAATTCCTGAAAAAATATTTATTTCCTTCCTCCGGATTTAACCCTTAAACTACGTAATGATCTGATTCACGCGGCGCCGTGATACGTAGGCAATCCACATAGGATTCGATCATAATAGAGCAAAAATAATATAATGAAAGAAAGAAAAGAGTGATAAAATGATAGAGAAAAACAAAAGGTGAAAATAGAACTAAAAAAAAGAAGGGGAAAGTTCAAATCCAAGAAAATAAAGTCGGGATGAGACACACAACTGTTGCAAAACATATAGAAAGCATTCAATTCCCTAGGTGCATTTCATACCCCAAACATGCGATTCCCTATGTGATAAATGTTTCAATCTAACATTTTGTTGTTTCACTCTTAAAGGTGTTTTTCTAAGGTGGTTGGTTTTTGTGGTAACCTGGCTTCCATCCTTACTTTACTAGATCAAAAGGAAGCATAGAAATGACATCCGAAGGTCACTTATCAATCTTCAACTCTTCAGTGGAGGACCCAAATCCAGTCATCCCAACATCTGAGTCAGCCACAGCTGAAGAGAACAGGATCTTGCGTTGCCGCATGCTGGAAATGTGGGACGCATGGTCCAATGGTAGGGAACCACCCAGTTCCATCCCGGGTATCCCCGAGATAATCCCCAGGACAGGCGGAACTTCTAACATCCCTATAAGTTACCCGGCCACGCCACTCGGATACCCAACTATGTCGGCTTATTTTGCCAGAAGTTCTTCTGAGGTTCGCCCCCAGGTCCTGTTTTCCGGTGCATCGTCCAACATCTTCACCGCACCACCGAGCTCCGCCATGGCTCCACCAACTATCACCGAGCCAAGCTTTGAGCCACCGGCATTTACATTCCAAACGCCATCATTTTTGGGCACCACCTATGTCACTCCCGATTCATACCCCCCAACAACCTCAGTATGAAGTTACTTTTGGACGAGATAAGAAAAGCCCCGAGCACGAAGAAATGGCTCGGAAAATGAAGAGTATCGAGCAAAGCCTCAAGAACATACAAGGGCTGAGTGGGCAAACAAATGCCTCCTATGCCGATTTGTGCATGTTCCCGCACGTCCATTTGCCTCTCGGGTTTAAAACCCCCAATTTCGAAAAATATGACGGACATGGGGACCCCATAGCTCATCTGAAAAGGTATTGCAACCAACTCCGAGGAGCAGGTGGGAAAGAGGAACTTCTCATGGAATATTTCGGAGAGAGCTTAACGGGGATTTCATCAGAATGGTACATGGACCAGGACATATCCCACAGGCACGTATGGGAGGACCTGGTCCGGGACTTTGTTCGACAATTCCAATACAACGTGGATATCGCTCCCGATAGAAACTCTCTATCCAACCTTAAAAAGAAGTCCTCAGAAAGTTTCAGAGAGTACGCTATTAAGTGGCGCGAGCAGGCTTCCAGGGTCAAACCTCCAATAGATGAGGTTGAAATGGTCAATGTTTTTCTACAAGCACAAGAAGTGGATTACTTTCAAAATATGATGTCCGCCATGGGCAAACCATTTGCAGAAGCAATCAACATTGGAGAAATGGTTGAGAATGGTTTAAAGACCGGTCGTATCCTGAGCCAATCGGCCATAAGAGCAACCTCCCAGGACATCCAGAACGAATCGGGAGTGCAGCCAACAGAATGAATAAAGAAGAAGGGGCCATGATGGTTTCCGATGTGAGGGGTTCTCGGCAATACTCAGGTCCATTCCCCAAAACTTCCCAACACTACTATCCTCACCAAAACGCAATTTATACTACGTCCCCTTTTCCTTATGCGGTGATGAACGCTCAGCCGCATCTCAGGCCGCAACAACAATACAACTAGAACATATCTCCACCCCCAAGAAATAACCATCCTCCCCCAGCTCCATATAATCCACACCTTCCTCAAAACAACTACACATACAATGCTTACCCCCATGAGCGACCAAGGAGACTTAATTTCACTCCTATCGGTGAGCCATATTCAAGTCTTTTCCCAAAGTTGGTCCAGATGGGGCTTCTGCAGCATGTACCTCCGACAAGGAAAAACCCAGCATCAGTGTCATACAAACCCGGGACCAATTGTCCCTACCATTCCGGAGCAGAGTGGCACGACATGGAGGATTGATGGACTCTCAAGCAGGCTGTGGAGAATCTTATAGAGCAAAAGAAGGTAGTGTTAAAGGATGAACAAGCTCCCAATGTGACTAACAATCCATTGCCCGCCCATAACAATGGGCCTGTTATCGGCATGATCTGCGAGGACCAAGATTTTGATCCAGCTTTGAAGGCTATCATCGCCATCGCAGACATGGAGGAAAAGCCCAATGTGGCACCCAGGCCGGTCTAGGAAACGAAGAAAAGTAAACCCATCCCTTGGGACACGGGGAAGGCTAAAATCAAGACAAAAAAAGGACCCTCTAAAGACGTTGTTCTTTACGTCCCCAGAGCACCCAAGAAGGAACAAGGTCTGTTAAGTCCTCCCAGAAGGCTACAATTAAACAGAGCCATGATGAATGGCCCGAAAATGTATGTACCAAAGGGGACGAACGTGGCGCGGGGGCAAATAATTTCACCAAGGCTGAATGAGCCCGTGGTTATTAGCCGCGCGTCGCAAACTCCCGTGAAGGATACTACTGCGGTCCCTTGGAACTACAACAGGACGGTAGTAACATACAAAGGGAAAGAGATCACAGGGGAAGCAATTGAAGCAAAATCCTCTGAAAAATACCTCAATCTGAAAGACCTGGCCAAAAATAAGCACAAACGCTTCCCTCTTAAAAGACCTATCACCGCAGAGGAGGATGAAGAGTTCTTTAAGAAGATGAACATGACTGAATACGCCACAATTTAAGAACTCGGGAAAACTCCTGACCAAGTCTCACTCTTATCTCTGTTGATGGGCTCAAACGAGCATAAAAAAATACTCTTGAAAACGCTGAATGAAGCGTATGTGCCGGCGGAGACCTCAGTCAAACAATTAGAAAGAATGACCGAGCGTTTCTTTGAAGTAAGCAAAATTTCTTTCAGCCGAAATGATCTACCTCCCGAGGGAGCCGCTCACAACAAAGTCTTACACTTAACAGTTAAAAGTGAGGGATGTTATGTGAAGAGAGTTATGCTTGATGGAGTTTCCGGGGTAGATATTTGCCCTTTATCAACACTACAGGGAATGTGAATCGGCACTGAGAGAATCAGGCCAAATAACGTCTGTGTCTGCGCCTTTGACGGTATCAAAAGGGACACCATCGACAAAATAGACATAGTCATGACAATCGGCCCTGTGGATTTTACGGTAACCTTCCAAATCTTGGATATGGATACTTCATATAACTTCCTGCTAGGAAGACCATGGATTCACGCCGCTGGGGCAGTGCCATCTACCCTCCACCAGATGGTCAAGTTTGAGCATGAAAATCAAGAGATAGTGGTCCATGGGGAGGACGAGCAGTCAATATACAGAGACCCCTCGGTCCCCTGTCTCAAAGCTAGAGAAGGAAGTGCGCATATTGTCTATCAGGCGTTTGAAATTGTGCTTGTTGATCAGCACGAAGAAGGTACTCCGTGACCGCAGCCTTGTCAATCAAATGCGTCAATCATGGTCGCTACCGACATGATTAGACGTGGATACAAACCCGGAAAGGGGCTTGGGATAGCCCTACAGGGTATCACGAACCGATCTCTCTACCTGTTGCTGAAGAATTCTTTGGCATAGGTTTCCAGGCCACAGAAGCCGATGTGGAATGGGCCAACGCTCGAAAGAAAGATGGTTGGGACTTGCCTCAGCCAGTTCCCCACATTACTGAAACTTTCATCGAACCACAATATGTCGAAGAAGAAGAAGAGGCCTTTATGGGCGAAGAAATTGAAGGAATCTACGAGGCCATGAAGCAGATGTTGTATGAAACTAACATGGTTCAGTTGGGAGAAGGCTCAAGCACCGCTGAGGTGCAATACATGGGCCCAAACGCCAAGTTGCAGAACTGGAGGGCTACTCCATTCCCCGTCAGGCGGGAGTCCTGGTAGTTCAGTTTTGCCATCTTTCCTGTACTATGAGTTATTTCAGGGTGTAACTCAAGTGTTTTTAATTTACTGCCTTTTGAATTCCGATGTAAACCCTCCTATGTTCAAATTCAATGAAATGAAACCAAATTTCATCATCTATTATTCTTTCTGATTTTTGCTTATTTTTCTTATTTTCAGTCCTAATAATGCGGCCTTAAATAACATGACATGCTTGCGGACTTCATGCCCAGATCTTAAAACACTGTCAGACTCCGAAATAATGAATCAAGAGTCAGAATGAAAATGAAGTTAGATCAATGAAATAAAACAATCAGGATAACATAAGGAAATTGGTTCAGATCGAAAAAGGTCCATACATTACTACGAGAGTACTTCCAAAAGAGTGTGTTTATACTTGGGGTACATCGAAGGAAATGCCCCTGAAATAACTGTCAACGCAGATGCAGTCAAAAGATCGCAAAGCGTTGTCAGACCTCGAAATAATGAATCAATGATCGGAATACAAATGAAGTTAGGTCAAGGAAATAAAACATTGAATCGGAACAACCAAAGAAAAATTGGTTCAAATTGGAAAGGTCCATGCATTGCAACAAGAGTACTGCCAAAAGAGTGCGTTGTACTTGGGGCTCGAAGAAAATGTCCCCAGAAACAACTGTCAACGCAGGTGTAGTCAAAAGGTACTATGTTTGATCCTCCATATAGTATTAAATGTTCTCTGATTGAGATGAAGAAGGTTTTCATTCTCGCTAACCAAACAACATTACCCCTTTTGCCAACCCTTTGAGCTGGTTACCTTCCTTTGATTACCCTCTTTGAAACGTGAAAGTGTTGTTGAAAAAAAAAACGGAAGGAAAAAAAGAGCAACAAAAAAAAAGAAATGAAAAGAAAAAGAGAACAAGGAAAGCAAAAGAAAGAGAAAACAAAACAAAAAAAAAGGAAAAAACAAAACAAAAATCAAAACCAAAACCAAAACAAAAACAAAAATGTTTCCCTGAACTACGTCTGACTTGATTCCGAAAGGATACGTAGGCAGCCTCTCACTGGGGTTCAGTCACACCAAAATAAAAATCCAAATTTCCCCAAAAGTGAAACTAGGGGCAGAAGTTATGATATGTTCGGCGATGTGTCGCCTGAAAGGTTCCAAAGTTGTAATTCAGTCCAAATTCTTTTTACCCAAAATCCTGTTCAAGTCATTCCGATCAATCGGCAAAGATGTCCAAAATTGGAGGATACAATTGTTTGGTTCTAATACAAGCAAATGAGAGAAATTGAAATGAGAGAGTCTTATCGGTGAAACCCAGACGGGCACCGTGAGGCGACGGTAAGAAGAGAAATTAAAATGAGAGAGTCTCATCGGTGAAAACTCAAACGGGCACCGTGAGGCAATGGTAAGAAGAGAAATTAGAGAGTTTAGTCGGTGAAAACCCGCAAAGGGCACCACTGATCGAAAATAGGATAATTGGTCACTGACATGGAAATGTTTCCGGGGCAAGGTTTCTCAATCTCGAGGTAATAGTTGTGATGAATTTCTGAGAGTCGGATGGTTTACACGGATCAGGCATCCAATCCAAAAAGCATGTCATGTTCATTGAAGTCCGCATGCACTCCAGGTATGTTTTTTCCTTTCCCTGAAAGGGACACCTCTTGTTTAAATTCATTGTCCATTCTGTCATTTATTTTTCTTTTGAATCCCTTTCGATCTAACTCTGTTTCTAAACTAAAGCAAAGAAAGGATGGCAAGACTGATTTACAGGGCTCTCATTTGACACGGGCTAATATGCAAAAGGCACCCAGCCTCGTCAGGGGCATCGAGTCGATCTCGGATGGCCATAGCGGCCGATGCTTCAAACTCAAAACCCTTGAAAAGAGAAAATCAAATTTAAGTGCCTATAAAGGTGAATGAAGTGAAAGGTTGAGTCCCACGTGGCTAACCCTCTCGGCAAGGTTTGAAAACCCGAAATATTCCAAATGCCCTAAAGTTAAAGTTAGAAGAAAAGTCATAAATGAAAAGCCAATAAAGGCGAAATAAAGTTGGAAAGGTTAAGTCCCGCGACTAACCGTTGCAGCAGAATTTGAGGGGCCAAAACTCCCCCCGATACTCTGGAAACCCAAAAGGAAAGCAAGTGAAAGGCCTACAAAGGCAAAACAAAATATTGGGTCCTACGTGACCGATCGCCATGGTAAAACCTGGAAAACCAAGGTCCCCGGGATTAGAGATGAAACCCAATCCCCAACCAACAAACAAGCAAACGGTTGAGATCTTCGTCAAAGGGGCTGAGATCAAGCAGCTTGAAACAATCAAGGCCGCAAAACCAACCACCGTTTCAAACTAACAAACTGTTCTTTGTTTGAAAATGTGAAACAGGTGCAACTCAAAAGCAACCGTGCAAAAGCAGGTGCAACCAAAAGAAAAGGCGCAAGAGCTAGAAGCAGCTCTGCAGCAACAACTCCAAAAAGGAAGTTTTCTCCAAAATCCTTTCCCGCGTTTATTCAAAAAAAAAATGTTGAAAATAGCTCAAACCTGAAGTGGTATAGGGTCTCCAAACCCTAGCTACACTTTTTCCAATTAAGGGTATACATTCCTTAATTGATGTTTTCTTTTCCAACTAAGGGTATACATTCCCTAATTGATTTTCTTTTCCCGACATGGGGGCACACGCTCCCTAGTCGATGCCAATTAAGGGTATACATTCCCTAATTGATGATTTCTTTTCCAAGTAAGGGTATACATTCCCTAATTGATGCTTTCTTTTCCAATTAAGGATATACATTCCCTAATTGATGTTTTCTTTTCCAATTAAGGGTATACATTCCCTAATTGATTTTCTTTTCCTGACATGGGGGCACACGCTCCCTAGTCAATGCCAATTAAGGGTATACATACCCTAATTGATGATTTATTTTCCAATTAAGGGTATACATTCCCTAATTGATGCTTTCTTTTCCAATTAAGGGTATACATTCCCTAATTGATGCTTTCTTTTCCAATTAAGGGTATACATTCCCTAATTTGATGTTTTCTTTTCCAATTACGGGTATACATTCCCTAATTGATTTTCTTTTCCCGACATGGGGGCACACTCTCCCTAGTTGATGCCAATTAAGGGTATACATTCCCTGATTGATGATTTCTTTCCCAATTAAGGATATAAATTCCCTAATTGATGCTTTCTTTTCCAATTAAGGGTATACATTCCCTAATTGATTTTCTTTTCCCGACATGGGGGCACACGCTCCCTAGTCGATGCCAATTAAGAGTGTACATTCCCTAATTGATGATTTCTTTTCCAATTAAGGGTATACATTCCCTAATTGATGCTTTCTTTTCCAATTAAGGGTATACATTCCCTAATTGATTTTCTTTTCCCGACATGGGAGTACACACTCCCTGATCGATGACAATTAAGGGTATACATTCCCTAATTGAAGTTTTCTTTTCCAATTAAGGGTATACATTCCCTAATTAAATTTTTTTCCCGACATGTGAGTACACGCTCCCTGATCGATGCCAATTAAGGGTATACATTCCCTAATTGATGATTTCTTTCCAGTTAAGGGTATACATTCCCTAATTGATTTTCGTTTCCCGACATGGGAGTACACGCTCCCTGATTGATGCCAATTAAGGGTATACATTACCTAATTGATGTTTTTCTTTTCCAATTAAGGGTATACATTCCCTAATTGATGTTTTCTTTTCCAATTAAAGGTATACATTCCCTAATTGATTTTCTCTTCCCGACATGGGGGTACACGCACCCTAGTCGATGCCAATTAAGGGTATACATTCCCTAATTGATGATTTCTTTTCCAACATAGGGTATACAACCCCTAGTTGATTGTTCCTTTTCGGACATAGGGTATACAATCCCTAGTTGATTTTATTTTTTGCAACATAGGGTCTCCAACCCCTAGTTGGTCTTGCTTTGAGATATAGGGTATCCACTCCCTAGTCTACAATAACTCCGAGTGCACTGCTCCTGGTTTTTCACAGCTTTCAATAATAAAGTAGTGTAGATTTCATTACAATAACTCACGAAATTTTCCTAGTGAAAACTAGGGCAGAAATTTCGTCCGTTTGTTTTGATTTTGCGCAGATTGCAATTTAGGACAATGGATTCGAGACGACCAAAAGAAGACATCTCAATAAAAGAAAAAATAAGAAAAAGAGAAGACCAAACCCAAGGTACAGAAGCAGAAGTGATGTAGACTTCTCAAGACAGATTGAAGTCACAAGCCATGCATGCCCCTTCTTGATCCAAAAAGCTGAAGAAGATTGAACCGGAACATACAGCTAACAAGCATCAAGATTCAGATCAGAGTCTGCATGAAGAAACAACCAAGACTCAAGATCAAGCTTCAGAAGACTTGTAGATAGGAATTTTGTAACTCGTAGCTGATAGGCTAGTTTAGTCTTTTTCATTTTTGATTTTGGTGTAATAAGGAGCTCAACAAGCAATAAGCAGCAGCAGTGAAATCACAGCTTCCCGGTAGTCCTAGCTACCAAAACTTCCAGAACTACACTGACCTGATTCCTTTATAGCCAAGGATATATAGGCAACCTCCGAAGCAAGGTTCGGTCAAACTCTTTCAAAATGCTTCCAAATGGAGTACCAAACGAGAAAACATTGCTCGTAGTTGCTCACTTTATCTTTGAACGAAAACTCTTCATGTTCTCGAGCAAAGAGGGGCAGCTGTGAACACCCAATTTTTGCCCCGTATGGAAATTACTCCTAAAAATAATCAAAAATATTTTTAATGAATTTAGGAATATTTCTTTATTTAGTTGCATGTCATGCATGTTTAATATTTTATGTTATAGAAAAATCATAAAAATTATCACATTTTTTATTTCATATCATTTTAGGTTTAATTTGCATTCTTAGGAATTAATCGCTTTTTAATTGATAGATTAATATATAAAAATCACAAAAAAAAAATACACATAATATTACTTAATTTTCTTTTACATCTTTAGGTTCAATTAATTAGTCTAAATTTGGAATCCACAAATTAATTAGCTTAAGTAGTTATTTCAAATAAGTGATTTAATCTTGCAAACTAATTTCTAAGTGTTATATTAATTAGAATGGCTAACATTGCAAAAGAAAGGAAAGAAAAAGGAAAGTTGAAATCGGACTGGGCCAATTTTCATGGCCCAATTTCCTCCTAATCCGGCCCAATATCCATCTCCCTCACTTAAATGCCCCAGGACCTAAAAATAAAAGAGCATCAGATCTCTAACCTCTATCACAGGAGCGTCGTTTCTTCCTCACCCCCCCCTCTTCATTGGCAACCTAAGAGACGGAATACCCCCAACCCTAGAACTAGGCCACCGACTCCCCAACTCTATCTTCCTCATGAAAAGGAACCGAACATACCCCTTTTCTTCTATGTTTCTTCTTCTCCTTACACCCACACTTCTGCCTGACCCTACACACACACACGAAAATATCAAAATTCTGAAATTCAGCGACAAAAATTGGTTTCCACATTTGAGATCTGACGGTTTAAAAAAAAGAAAGAAAAGAGGTTAAAGAGAAATCTCGGAATGGTCTGTAGTTGCCACTGCTCGCTTCCGTTTTTGGGGTTCATCTTCAAAAGTTTTCTTCTGGTCTGAAATTCTGCTCTTCGGTTGTTGGAAATTATTTGCTGAGTTCCATAGCTGGGATATCGGGCTCTTATTCGGTCTCTCCTTGCGGTATTTTTATTTTGTTTTTTCGAGAAATTAGGTATGAGTCTTCTCCCCTTTGTATTTTCAGCTTTGTCTTAAGATGAAATCACAACCAGTACATACCAAATGCTTGCATTTCTGCTCGTCTAATGAACTTATTCATGTTTGAAACTATGGCATGAAAATAAGTTGCTTCATGTTTATAGAACCTATTAAAGGTTCCTTTAAGTTCAAATTGTTGGGAATATATATATTGTTTGCTTTGGGCCATTTTCTGTATTTCTTGTTCTGTTTGTGAAACGCCATGAATTGGTATTCATAGATATTGTGTGATCTATATACTAGCTATTAGAACACTTATCCCATAGTATTTAATTTTCTGTAGCATTTTTTTTTTAAAAATAAAAAATTATTGAGCAAAGTTTTTCATAGCTTGTCTCTTTCTTTCCTGATATCTTCTGCTTTGGATTTATTT
This sequence comes from Nicotiana undulata, assembly GCA_005239495.1. NCBI lineage: Eukaryota > Viridiplantae > Streptophyta > Magnoliopsida > Solanales > Solanaceae > Nicotiana > Nicotiana undulata. The sequence continues at coordinate 13,388 of ML288853.1, forward strand.
TAATGTCTAATGATTATACCTTATGTTAAAAAAACACTAAGTTGGTAGTAGAGTTTACAATGTAATTCATTTTGATATTGGCTCATATTTTGTTTACAATGTGATTCATTTTGATATTGGCTCATGTTCTGTTATGTTAATTCACCCATTCCCTTGTTGGCTTTGTTTTGAATGAAATTTATCGTGATATTCTGTGTATAAATCGTTTTGATGACTTGCTGCTGGTTTACTTTTCCTTGTCACTTGTTGTGATTTGTGATGGTTGGCAGTGTTCATTATGGTCATGTATAAAACTATTGATTTATGCAGAAATTATGTCATACAAATATCTTCTTTCATTACACATAGTTTTAGTCCTGCCGATTTAACTTAGTTGCTTAATCCTTAATAAAGAGCAGATGCTTAAGTCATTCAGAAAGATTTGAGTGACCAAAATCATACACCCTTTACTACAACGTTCATCCATAATTCAATGACCTTGCAATAATCTCAAACTTAATCTTAGAAGACCTTGAACAAACATATACCGTGTAGTCCAAAAATACCTCTTTCACTCTTAAGACCAATATTACAAATAATTTAGGGAAAAGACAAAAAAAATTTGAAAAATAATAGTTTTGCTTCAAATAAGTAATTAAATCATCGTGACCATAGTCATGATTACGTAATCTACACTCGGGTTTGAAACTCATTCTCCCGACCACAATCTCAAAATAATAATAATAATCACATGTTGTAATTGCGAGTGCATTTCATGTGGCGCAGTTATAATGTGTCCAAAAACGAACAAGAGCATGTCATCGTGACTTGTTTCAAGATAAATCTATAAATATTAAAAGCGACTAAAAATTGAAAAGGCTAAATGCACGATAGGCTAAAACACGTAAACAATCAGATAATTTAGGCCAAATAATAATAGTTAAGCGACCGTGCTAGAAACACGGAACTCGGGAATGCCTAACACCTTCTCCCGGGTTAACAGAATTCCTTACTCGAATTTCTGGTCGCAGACAAATCAAAACGGAGTAAAAATTCCTCAGTTTGGGATTTTTAATGAAATCGGTGTCCCGGAACATCGTCAACAATCCGAGTGGCGACTCTGAAATCTAATAATAAATCCCAAAACCGAATAATGTCACTTTAATTGGAAAAACTCCCTTATTACCCTTCATTAATCTGGGGGTAGTGAAAAAGGAGGTGTGACAAACATAATAAAACTGAACAATATATAATGAAGCAAAAATGGGAGAAACAGGATTAAAACTCTCGGAACGACCGGCCCGGTCGTTGTAAAAGAATTGCAGCAATTGATGCTTACCCGAGATAGGAGGCGTTGGCCTCTTCCAAAATGAATAGAAGTGTCACTAATATCGAAGACATCATCAACACCAGTGAAGAAATCCCGAAAAGGATCCCCTACACTAGAGCCACCGCCTATATCGGGGGTCTTCAACGCCCGAGCCTCCCTTATTGCCTCCTCAGAAAAAAGTTGGCCAAGAAGGCAAGTGACCAGATGTCATGACCCCGAGCAAGTCGCTCGGGACGCTCTGATCGACCTTCAGGGTTTCAGAACCGTCCCTCTCCGGTGTGGTTGTGGATGGTCGAGAAATGATTTCGACCTCTGGCGATTCAGGATCCTAACCCGATTTCTTTTTGGAAGCCTCCTCGACACGAGGCTTGATTTTAGCAGCCGCCATCGGCTCAAAAGGTTTGGCTACTTCGACAGATTTCCTGGGTCGGACCGTCAGTGCCAAGGCATCTTCCTCTTCTTCGTCTCTCAGGTTTTGGAGCGAGTCCACCGTGAGAGAGATCACTTTTCTATTTACCCTTCGAGGCTTGGGCTTGGGGTCCTCGGACTGTGAGGCACCCTTCCTCTTCTTGTATTTCCCCGGATTTGGAGCCGAGGACTTGGTTTCTTCCTCGCCACTCGAGGGCCGCAATATGGAATCCTTGGTCAGGCTTGCATGAAAGAAGATTAGTGATGAATGAAGTACAAAGAGTGTTTCAGAATATGAGAAAGGAGATCCTTACCGTGGTTCTTGGCCTCCCATCTGCCCTTTGCCATATCGCGCCATGCACGTTCGACATGAGAGGAAGTTGAGGCTAACTTTCGAACCCAATCTTCGATATCGGGGACCGCTTGAGGCATCCAAGGAACAACTGCATGTCGAAAGAGAACATTAGGAAAACTCAATGAGGGTACGATGAATAAAGTTTAAAAGGTAACTTACGGTTTGGGCTCCACTCCTCGGGGAACGTCATCTTCTTCTCCGAGATAATGTCACGGGTCCTCACCCGTATAAAGCACCTCATCCAACCCCGATCCGTATCCTCGTCGATGCTCGAGAACAAGGCCTTCATTTCCCGGCGTTGGAGCTTGATTATTCCTCGATAGATTCGAGGTCGGTACAACCGCATGAGGTGATTTAATGTAAACTCTAGTCCCTCGGCCTTGCTGGAGAAGAAGCGCAGCATGATTACTATGCGCCATAGAGAGGGGTTGATTTGGACGAGGGTGACCTGATATATTTTGCAGAAATCAATGATCACCGGGTCGAGGGGACCCAATATGAAGGGGTAAGTGTAAACACTTAGAAACCCCTCCACATTAGTAGTGATGCTCTCTTCAGGAGCAGGGATTTGCACCACGACTTCGGGACCCCAGTTACAATACCTCTTCATGGCCTCGATATGACTCGTCATTAACGAACACATGTACATCGACACATGTTCGCATTGGCCTGGGACCGATGAAAGGTTTTTGATCTTGAAATCAGATTTTAGATTACACAGGTCAGGAACGTACTTATGAGGAAGCGGCTCCACCAGCGCCTTGTCACCGGACGGCCAGAAAGAAGAGGAGGAAGTTTTCTCCTTCTGCGGTATGGTCTTTGAGGTTTTCTCCATTGATGTATGCAAAGAAGGGCGAAGGAAGATGAAAAACTGGTGGTTCCGGTGCTAACAGTGGTGGCTCAACAGGCAGCGAAAGAGAGGAGATGGAGAGAGTTAGAAGACTTAGAGGTTTGATTAGAGCAAAAGTAAAGTTTGATTCAATAAAGGAACGTGTATTTATAGACTCACGGCGACAGTTCGGTAGCACTAGTGGCCGAGCGCTAATTGACAGGCATTAAAGAATTGGTGAACTGTACCGACGGGACATTTCGGTCACGTACATCGCTTTTGTCACGAGGGTGGCGTCATGATCGAGGTTTCAGAAAATCGAGGTTCAAATCATTTCTTATCATTTTACTCTAAGAAACGCGGGGACTATTTGTATACGGTCTAAATCGAGCATATCCGATCTCATAGGCATGGGAGCTACCTCGAACGTAAGCTCATAATGGACCAAGCCCGAGTTCGTAGACACAATATTTAACATGGAAATAGAGGTGTTCGCTGAAGATCGAGATAGAGTATGACTAACTTCGAGTGAGGTGTGATAACGAAATGGTGAGTTATTAGCAACCAACCGAAGATCTCGGCTGAAATCCCTTAATAGATCGAATCGAGCAATTATTGGAGTCAATCATGGGATTTATTTCCGTTATTAGAATTGTACCTTATTTAGGATTCCTCTGTTATATAAAGAAGGGTCCCATTCATTTGTAACATCATCATTCACTGATACATAATACATACGCTGCTCTCTATTACACTCACTATCCATTATTGTTCATTACTGTTTATTCCATTCTTTACTATTCTTGTTATCCAACCTTGAGATTATCTCAAATCGAGGTCAAAAGTACTGCTAGAACACTGGTTTGATTTATTTTATTGCTCAATTTATCTATTTAATTCCTTGTTTATCAATTGATATTTGATTAAATCACGTATCCTTAAAACCACGATATAAGTTTAATGGTTACTCGAATTTTAGAGTAAACATCCTTAATGGATCAAAAAGTGGATACAAGTCTTACATTCGATCCATAATCCTCTAATTAGTAATTTACTCATTATTGTTAGACGAAATTGTAATATTCATCTATTTGTTTGCGAGATCCAAAACAGTCTGAGACTTGCAACATTATATTTCAATTTGAGCGAACTCACTGAAATTCAACTGAGTTAATTTGACTCGGTTAAAAATTGATGACTTTGTGAAGAGTTCAACAATTACTCCACTAATTATTTGATTCTAGGCAAAACTAGAATAATCAACAAAAGTATAATGACTAACTGGTAAATATATTCAATTCAAAGTATCATACACACTTTCACTTTCGTTTTATGTGAAACTATTTGACTGAACATGAAAATTTTAACAAAAAAAGTACTTTTGATAATTATGATTTAAAACAGCATAATACTTTTGTGGGTATAAAATTTTGGAATTTATAGTTTTAAATATATTATGACAATAAAAGTAAAATGAGAAGTTTAAATTTAATTACTCCAAAATAATTATAGAGTGATTCTTTTAGAGACAAACTTAAAAAAAAGATAATATCACATAAAGTAGAATAAAAATAATAATAATAATAATAATAGAAATAATAATAATAATAATAATAATAATAGTAATAATAATAATAGTAATAATAATAGTAATAATAATAATAATAATAATAATAATAATAATAATAATAATAATAATAATAATAATAAGGGGTGTTTGACCCAAAATTTAGATCTGGATTTAAACAATTAGACTTTCTAATATGAAGGAGTTAATCTTAGCCAATTATCCAAAAGGTCATTTAACAATTTCGAAATCGTTGCCTTTATTGCATTTCATAATCAAATAAATAATTTTTTTAAAATTAAACACGACAGAAAATCCATTTAATTCAATAAAACAAGACTCAACACATCCCCAGAACCCGGTGACACAAGTACATGAGCAGTTTCTAAGAATTTAGACAATTATAAAACTCTTGTCCGAGAAATAAATGGGACAAAGGCAATAGAGGTACAATGTAAAGATATAGAAAGAAGGAAACTCTGTCAATTGCGGAACGCCTCCGGATGAATGCAGCCCGAGTAAGTCTCCAAATCAATCGCTGAACTATGAAGATACATGTGCAACAAAATGCACAGAAAGTGTAGCATGAGTACATATACATATATGTACCCAGTGAGTATCCCGTCTAAACTCGAAGGAGTAGTGACGAGAGGTCGACTAGATACTCACTAATGTCCAGCAATATAATATAAAAAGAGATATGGCTAAAGCAGTAGGCATGTGAAGCAGAAATCAACAAGTACAT
>ML288853.1:28750-57413 GCA_005239495.1 Nicotiana undulata
CCCCCCCCCCCCCCCTTGTCGGTTTTGTTCCCTTCTCATGGAGAAAATGTTGTTGTCGCCGTAGAGGATGAAACTCTTCCATCAGTGGAGGAGAACATCCCCCGCAACCTTGAGGCCGGGTCCTATTTTCAACTGTCGCCGGGCGCGACACCGGTGAAATTTCTACCATCAATAGCACCTAAGTAATTGGCTGATTGTTTTTCTTTTTATATTGGCAACCTCTTTGCTTTTTCTTATTCAAGTCCACGAAGAGTACCGTGGAAGAGAAGGGCTGCCACGCGCGTGACCTTCAGAGGCATCTGCGTGAGCCTGCAAGGACTTTCGGAGGCGGCTACGTGAGGAGGGCAACATGCCGGTGATCACGCCCAACTATGTCTTATAAAAAGAACTAAGTGGTCGCTGCAAATATAATACGGTTTACAAGTCCGGAGTCGAATACCACAGAGAACTAAGGCTTAGCTATAACTATTTGTTATCACTAAGAAGACTAGCTCGAACAATCCCTAAGTTATAAATATTAAGATTCTTATGTGTAACTAATTAACTAACAAATTAAAGTAGTACATTAATAAATAGAGATACTAAAGGTTGGAGAAAAGATTAAGGAGGTCTACAGTTGTGATTTCCCGAATTGTCAGAATCCTTCTCTTTACGTCTTCTATAATTTTGCCTAAGTATTCTCTACCAATCGTGAGTACTTTGGTTGTCGTAATTCTCTCTCGAGCAACAACCACAATTTACTAGACATATTCTTTCGAACTACACTAGCTGGCACCAATTCACCACTCACTATGGTCGCACCAAGGTTTCGTTATCTCTAATCCCTCTTTTAAGCCCTCTGTGTCGATCTCTCACACACATTAGGAGTGATATTTTTCAAAAACTACACACTAAATATGCAAAATCAATTGATAATCATTCAGTCAACAACAACAAACACATAGTTGAACAAGTAGAGAAATCTAACGGCTTAATTATATAAAAACATAAAGAGAATTTATCCTACAAAAGGTTCCATCAAAACCCTATTTAAAAGAGTTTAACTACTCATAACCATACTAGCAATCATGATAATAATTGAAAGCATTAGATAGATAAAGGAAGAACTAAGAGAAAACTCTTGTGATTCGCTGCTTCCAAGTGTTCCCGTAGCCTTTTGGCTCTCCAATAATGTCTCACCCTTAAGAAATAGGTTTATAACCCCTTTTATACATGATGGGGGCGTGTAGGGTCCAAACTACCAAGTCCTGGCCGAATTAAGATGAAATCCTCCCTTAGCCGTCTCGCGTGGCGCCAACCTGGACACTGAAATTTTTTCACTCTTGTGCAATTCTTCCATTGGCATTTTGGTTGGTGCCTGGCGCCAACCTGGGCACCAAAATCATACTCCCTCCAACTTCTTCTATTTTTTACTTCACTTTGCATTCAAGCTTGCCAAATTACTTCAAATTGACTCCTACACATATAAACACTATTATTAAGCTCGAGTCACAAATATTTACACCAAAGTTAATTAGATTGAGGTATAAAGCAAGACAAATTACATGAAAAACATGAATTTTTAGCCTAACATCACCACCCCGCACTTAAGATCTTACTCGTACTCGATCAACCTAAAACCTTGCTAACCAAACAATGCGCGCAAGACGTCATACTATGGAGGAACCTTTAACAATTCAACACACTACCCTTATGACCATGGTTGACATCAACAGTTAAGCCCTTGCATACGCTTTCATACCTTTCCTAACTTTCACATGCCGGAATATTAGTGACCAATTAAAAATACTCAAACAACCTGCCCATAACCACCCAACCTCAAAGACCGACTCGTTTCCAATAAGCACTCTCAACTTTTTGCACTCACCCAACAAGAGATGTTTAACAATGTCACCTATCAGTCATGGACTCATGTGCCTCACCAAAGAATAAGAGGGTATTTCGTCCATACGTTCAAATATGCTTTCAAATATAATTTAAGGACATCACCCAGACACAACAAGAGATGATTAATAACGTCACCTATCTGTCATGGACTCATGCGACTCACCAAAGAATAAGAGGGTATTTCATCCATACATTCAAATATGCATTCAAATATAATTTAAGGACATCACACACACATACACCCACACAGACAAATATATATATATATATATATATATATATATATATATATATATATATTTATGAACAAAGAACTAGTCACTCTCACAAAGAAATTTATGTGCACTCTGTGGTTGTACCATAGGCTTTCCCGTAATGTATATCTCTACTAATCTAAGCTCACAAAGTATAAGATCAATTAGGTCTTTACGGGTTGTAATGAAAGCTAAGGGATGGGTAAAAAGTGTTTTGGATATAATGACTAACCCTCCAAAGCACTTTAATACACTACACTTAACTTTCCATTACACACTTTTCATGACCAATTCAAGCAATGCCACAAAGCCATATACAACTTGGCTCTTTTTCTTTAAGCACAACTGTGCATTCACTAGCCCGGATCACGATGAATAGGAGACCTATTTTCTAATATACTTTTTTTCTCTTTTTTGTATTTTCCTTGTTGTTTTTTTTTTTTTTTTTTTTTTTTTTTTTTTTTTTTTTTTTTTTTTTTTTCNAAAATGGATGAGTTAGAATTGAACTTAAGGCTTTGAAGCCAAGAGTATATTTGTTTTTTTTTTTTTTTTTTTTTTTTTTTTGCTTTTCTTTTTTCTTTTTTTTTCTTCTCCAACACTCCCCCAAAATATAGGTTGTCCGGCTAATGATCTTTCAAACATACGTGCACCTTTTTAGCCTTTCCTATGCTTCCACTCAAAAGCTACCCCAACTCTCACCTTACTCTTCTAGCGACTTACGTGCTTTCGGAGGTAAAGGTTCGAAAAGATTTAGTTAAAAACAAAATGGAAATCGGCTTGTAATGTGGGTGCCAAAGAAAAGGCTTATAGGCAAAAATGGGCTACCTACGGATAATATTAATTATGGTGGCATAATAGCTCAATTAGCGGTGGCAAATGGACGGGTTGGGTTGGATTTGGGCGGGTTAAAAATGGGTTAGTCTCAACCCGCCCATATTTCATGCGGGTAAAGGGTTTGGTGTCAAATGGACGGGTTGAATATGGGTTAACCCATATTATATAAGTGTAATTTTTCTCAAATGCAATTTATAATTTTGCTTTTGCTCAGATTATTTAGTGACATTAGCTTAACTGGAATAATATGTACATTCCTTCATTAAATTTATTCAAATTTAAGTACATATTGTGAACTTAAGTTACTCTTCCACAAAATATGACAGTTTTCTTTTTAGAACAAAAAGGTGCTTAATGCACATCAAGCAATATCACTAATAATATATGACTCTATGCATTTTTCACTTTGTTCATATATTGTCTGTAATCCCATATAAAACTAAATAATTTTTTTTAAAACTACTATAAATAGAAAGATATTATTTATATTCCAAAAATATATTACATACATAAAATATATAAGAAAATAAAAGAATAGTACAGACGATTAAAAAAGAGTAGAAGGGAGCATATCAACAAAAACTTGAGCATTAAATCCTAAAACATTACATGAAAATAGCAAGTTTCAACAACAATTGACGTTGAAATACATGACTCTGTACAAACTCAACATTGAAATATGCGCTCCACAACTAAAAAAAATACTATTTTTGGTTTAAAAAGAAAGTAATATTTCTACAATAAGAAAAGAAAGTACTTATTTTGTTAAAATGAAAGAAAATACTTTTTCTACATAAGAAAATACTTATTTTGTTGAAATGAAAAAATTTCCACTGCATTTTGTTGAAATAAAAAAGAAAGTACTCTTACGAATATTTCTATTGAGTTGGGTGGGGTTGGGATGGTAGTAGTGGGTGTAAGGGTGGGGTGGGCTAGGGTGGTTTGGGGTGGGGGTGGGTTGGTGAGGATGAGGCATATGGTGGGTTAGATAGGAAANAAGGAAAATGTTAAGCTAAACAAATATGAAAAACTTAGAAGATAACCCACTAGTCTAACCCATATGTAACGACCCGACCGGTCGTTTTGTGTTCTAGGACCCCGTGCCCCTAAATGAGACTTCTCGTAGTTTCTATTACTGATTTATGACTCGCGGGGGCGGGTGGTTTGAGGTTTATAAGAGTTTGGAATGGTATAGGAACACTTAGTTCCTTAAGGTTGGCCTTTAAGGCCAAGTTTGACTTCGGTCAATATTTTTAGTAAACGACCTCGGAATCGAGATTTGAAGGTTCTGGTAGGTTCGTATGATGATTTCGGACTTGGGTGTGTGTTCGGAACGGGCTTTTGATGACCCGGGGGCGTTTCGGCGCCTAATAGTGAATTAAGGTTTCCTTAAGTTCAAACTTGAGGTTTGGAACGTGTTTTGTGTTATCGAGGTCCAAACGGAATTCCGAGACCGGGAATAAATTTTATCATTTATGACTTGCTCGCAAAATTTGGTGTCATTCCGAGTAGTATAGGTAGGTTTGGCGCGTTGAAAGCGAATTCAAGAACTTAAAGTTCTTAAGTTTGATACAATAGGTTTTAGGGTATTAATTTTAGATTTAGCGTTGTTTCGGATGTTCTGAAGGCTCGAGCGAGTCCGTATTATGATTTAGGACTTGCTGGTATATTTGGACAGGGTCTCGGGTGGGCCCAAATGCCATTCGGGAATCGAGCGAGGCAAAAACCAGCCTTAAATGACTGCTGGTGCACCAGATCTGGTGCGACCGCACCTGTGGAGGGATAGCCGCCGCTTTTGCGGTCCGAGCCTCGCAGGTGCGACCCCTGAGGGAGCTGCCTATTTTCACAGATGCGGACCCCTTTTCGCAGAAGTAGAGTCGCAGGTGCGGACTCTGCTCCGCAGGTGCGAAGCCAGGCCCCTTCCCCTTCTCCGCAGATGCAAGACCGCAGGTAAGGTCCTAGAACCGGAGGTGCGAAAAACCTGTAGGCAGTAAGGTCATCTTAAATGCGAGACTTAACCATTTTAGAACCACTTCTCACCATTTTGGACGATTTTTAGAGCTTGCAAAGAGGAGATTCGACCTAGCAACTGTAAGGTAAGTAATTCCTACCCTAAAATGAGTAAATACTTGAATTCTTAGGTAGATTAACACATTAAATTAGTGGAAATCATAGGATTAGAGTAAAACCTAGGGTTTTGATAAAAGTGAGGATTTACCAAGGATTATAATATGAAATCATGCAAAAACTATATGATATTGATCCTTAGGCTATGAGTAATTGTTTTCCTTGAAAATTGTCGTAATCCGAGCATGTGGGCCCGTGGTGTATTTTGGGATTTTCTAATTTAGGATGAAATAATAACTTAAATAGGGGAATTTCATACTTTCGAGTATAGATTGATTTATTTATACAATATTTGGCTAGTTTCGAGTCCTCAGGCGATGAATTTGGAGTTTTGGGCGCGGTCTTTACCCGGAAAGTAGGCTTGACACGGGGTAAGTCTCCTTTCTAACCTTGTAAGAGGGAATTGTCCCCATAGGTGAAATATATGATTATGTGTTATTAATCGTGGGTACAACGTACATACAATGTGACGAGAGTCCGTGCGTAGTGACTATGTTTGTTATGTCCCGGTAGTTAGGTTCACACCATGCCTTGTGAATTTCATTAAATTGAACTATATGCCTTGTGACTTCATTGTTTGCAACTTTGTTTCAAGAAAACCTAGAACGTGGTGTTTTTAAACGAATTGTTATTTTGGAAGGGATTTAAAGAAAATGTTGTGTTTGCATGTGACCGCTTCGCAATTTATATTCCGCGAGCGTGGTGATTCTTTCCCCTACTCTCATGGGATCGGGTCGTACGCAATAGCAGGTTAATAGATGCATATATGATTCGCGTCGTTCGACCCTTCGGCAGTGCACACTTATTATTATTATGTTGGCCCAGGCCGTTTGTCCTTAATCCATTATGCGCATGCTATTTGCAGGATTTTTTCATGACCGTTAAACTGCTAAATATCTGGGATAATGAATCAAAAACTTGTAAAGTGGTGTTTCACTACATAATTAGATTTTTTTTGTGATTATGATTCGGTACTTGTTGCTTTACTATCCATGTCTACTTGTTACTCTCCTTAAATTTTACTTAAATATACTTTTTGGACCCTAGTAAGTGTCAAGTCGACCTCTCGTCACTACTTCTTCGAGATTAGACGGGATACTTACTGGGTACATATTATTTTATGTACACATGCTACACTCTGTACTTAATTGTACAGGATCTCAGGCAGGTGCATCTGGGTATCAGGCCGGAGTTCGTCCCTGAGATATACTTGGTCTAGACTTCACGGTGAGCTGCTCCTCTTGACGATCCTCAGCAGCACTACAGAGTCTTCTTTTGTTATTTCTATCTATTCCCTTTCAGACAGTAGGACAGTCTATTAGGTCTTTTGTTCTACTCTACTAGTATGCTTGTCGACTTGTGACACTAGTTTCTGGCACACACGTTAGTAGACATTATTTTGGGATGTAAATATTAATTTATGACTCTTATGGTTATTTCTGTATAAAATTGTCTAAGTTACTCTCTTTTGCCTAATGTCTTAAATTCAAATCAAGTAAGTGATAGAAAATGTTTTGGTAAATTAAATAGAACTCACTAGCAAATTGACGTTGGATTGCCTGACAACGGTGTGGGGCGCCATCGCGACCTGGTTTAGGATTCGGGTTGTGACAACATGGTATCAGAGCTCTAGGTTCACGTAGGTCTCACGAGTCACGGGAAACCCCAATAGAGTCTTGTGGATCGGTACGGAGACGTCTATAATTATCTTCGGTAGGCTATAGGGTGTTAGCAAATCTCTCTTTATTCATCTTCTATCGTGAAGTTGATGGTATAATAAATCTCCTTCTTCTATTCTCTTACAGATGGTGAGGACGCGCGCAGCCGACGTTCCAGACCCGGGAGGGGCCGCCACTCCCGTCATCTGAGGATGTGGCAGAGGTCGGGGGAGGGAACTGGCCCGAGGTAGGGGACAAGGGCATCCCAGAGTTGTTCCAGTTGCACCACCAGCAGATCTAGTAGAGGATCCTAAAACTGAGGAGCAGGGCGAGGTGCCCGCAGCAGATTCTGCCCCATTAGACTTTATGACGGTGCCGGGATTCCAGGAGGTCATGTGCCGTATGATGAGGTTCATGGACACCATGACTCAGGCTGGTTTATTTCCAGCGGATTCGTCCACATCTCAGGCGGGAGGGGCAGCATAGACCCCTACTGCACAGGCCTCCGGACATGCAGCGGCAGTATATCAGACCCCGAGTACACTGCCCGTGGGCGGGGTTCAGCCAATAGCAGTAGCACCTGAGCCCAGACCAGCTGCGGACGGCGATCCGCATAAGCTATTGGACAGATGGACCAGACTGCACCCTCCTGTCTACGGAGGCGAGCGTCATTAGGACGCACAGGACTTTATTGATAGGTGCAGGGACATATTGCACAACATGAGGATACTGGAGTCCCATTGAGTTGACTTCACTATTTTTCAGCTAGAGGGCAGGGCCCGTAGATGGTGGTAGTCCCACATTCTTGGCAGACCGGCAGATTCTCCTCCCATCACCTGGGAGCAGTTCACTATTCCTGGACCATTATATTCCACCCTCTGAGAGGGAAAAGTTGCGATATCAGTTTGAACAGTTGGAGCAGGGTCAGATGTCAGTGACCGACTACGAGGCTAGTTTTTTTAAGTTGTCTCGTCATGCACTCATGATACTTCCTACTGATGTAGAGAGAGTGCGGAGATTTGTAGCTGGGTTGCATCCAGGTATCAAGGCCAGCATGGCTCGAGAGGTGGAGATGGGGACTCCTTATCAGCTTGTGGTGGAGATTACTCGCAGGATCGAGGGTTATCGGTCGAGGAGAAGAGAGTAGGGGTAGCCGGATAAGAGAGCTAGATTTTCCGGGGATTTCAGAGGTGCAGCAGCTAGGGGTGGAGGTCATTTTGGTAGGGGCCAGCCTAGTAGGCCTCCATATTCAGCACCCCCACCACCTCCCCGAGGTGTTCCAGCGAGGCTTTATTTGAGCGCTATGCCGGAGAGTTCTTACCGCCCGCCAGCTATTAAGGGTTCCTCCGGCGGGTATTCTGGTCTTCAGAGGTCTTCCAGCCCTTACTTCAGTGCTATGCCAGATAGTTCACACCATCCTCCAGCTATTCAAGGTTCTTTTTCAGGGCAGCAGGCCATGGTGCCGGGAGGTTGTTATGCATGTAGGAATCCAGGTCATATGAAGAGGTATTGTCCTAGGCTTCGGGGCAAGACAGTGCAGCAGGGTCATCAGCCTATGAGATCAGCACCAGCGGTTCAGCCACCTAGAGGTGGAGAACAGGCTGGTAGAGGTCGTCCTAGAGGTAGAGGCCAGGTAGGGGGAGCCTAGTCAGCTCATGTTCATTCTGGTGGAGGTCAGTCATCCGGCACTCCAGCCAGATTCTATGCTATTCCGTCCAGATCAGATGCAGTGTCCTCAGATGCCGTGATCACATGTATTATTTCAGTATGCGGTAGAGACGCATCGGTATTATTTGATCCAGGGTCCACTTATTCATATGTATCAGCCTTATTTTCTCATTTCCTAGATATTCCTCGTGAGTCCTCGGGTACTCCTGTTTATGTGTCCATCCCTGTGGGCGATTCTGTGATTGTGGACCGGATATATTGATCATGTGTGGTTACATTATGTGGGTTCGAGACCATAGCAGACCTCCTGTAGCTTAATATGAATGATTTTGAGGTCATCCTGGGCATGGACTGGCTATCTACCTATCATGTCATTCTGGATTTCCATGACAAGACTGTTACTCTAGTCGTTCCCGAGTTGCCGAGATTGGAGTGGAGATGTTCCTTAGTTAGTGCAGCTAGTCGGGTTATTTCTTTCCTGAAGGCTCGACATATGGTCGAGAAGGGTTGTTTGGCTTATATTGCTTATGTGCAGGACACCACTGTGGAGTTTTCGACGATTGATTCAGTGCCAATAGACTGAGAGTTTGTTGATGTATTCCCTTCAGACCTTCCAGGAATGCCGCCAGACCGTGACATTGATTTTTGCATTGACTTAGCTCCAGGCACCCAGCCTATATCTATTCCCCCATACTGCATGGCTCCGAAGGAATTGAAGGAATTGAAAGAACAACTTGAGGAGTTGTTGGATAAGGGGTTTATAAGACAGAGTGTATCGCCTTGGGGTGCTCCAGTGCTATTTGTGAAGAAGAAGGATGGGACTATGCGGATGTGTATTGACTACCGCCAGTTGAAAAAGGTCACCATCAAGAATAAGTACTCGTTGCCGCATATCGATGATTTATTTGACCAGTTGTAGGGTGCTCGGGTGTTTTCTAAGATTGACTTGAGATCGGGGTACCACCAGCTGAGGATTCGTCACTCGGATGTTCCGAAGACTGCTTTTCGTACGAGATATGGCCATTATGAGTTCCTGGTGATGTCTTTTGGCTTGACTAATGCCCCAACAACATTTATGGATTTGATGAACAGGGTGTTCATGTATTATATTGATTCTTTTGTCATTGTCTTTATTGATGAAATTCTGATTTACTCACGTAGCTTGGGGGAGCACTTGAGAGTTGTGCTCCAGAATTTGCGAGAACAGAAGTTGTATGGTAAGTTCTCCAAGTGTGAGTTTTGGTTGGATTATGTGGCATTCTTGGGACATGTGGTATCTGGAAAGGGTGTCAAGGTGGATCCTAAGAAGATTGAGGTAGTTCAGAGTTAGCCACGCCCTACTTCAGCTACAGAGATCAGGAGCTTCTTGGGTCTGGCAGGTTATTATCGCCGGTTTGTGGAGGGTTTTTCATCCATTGCAGCTCCACTGACTAGATTGACAGAAGAATGCCCTATTTCGATGGTCTGATGAGTGTGAGGCGAGCTTTCAGAATCTCAAGACAGCATTGACCTCAGCACCAATTCTAGTATTGCCTTCTGGTTCTGGGATGTATATAGTTTATTGCGACGCTTCACGGGTTGGCTTGGGATGTGTGTTGATGTAGGAGGGGCGAGTTATATCATATTCTTCATGACAGCTGAAGGTTCATGAGAAGAATTACCATATGCACGATCTGGAGTTGGCGGCGATTGTTCATGCTCTTAATATTTGGAGGCACTACTTGTATGGGGTTCCTTGTGAGGTTTATATGTACCACCGCAGCTTGCAGCACTTGTTCAAGCATAGGGATCTTAATTTGAGGCAGCGTAGGTGGCTGGAGTTGCTGAAGGATTATGACATCACCATTCTTTATCATCCGGGCAAGGAAAATGTGGTAGCAGATGCCTTAAGCAGGAAGGCGGAGAGTATGGGTAGCTTGGCTTATATTTTAGCGGAGGAGAGACCTCTAGCTTTGGACATTTAGTCCTTGGCTAATCGCCTGGTGAGGTTGGACCTTTCAGATCCCTGCTGAGTTCTTGCACGTGTCGTTGCTCAGTCTTCATTTTTGGGGGAGATTAAGGCTCGGCAGTTTGATGATCCGCGCTTGGCAGACCTACGGGAGAATGTGGTACATGGTGGTGCCAAGGAGGTTTTTATTAGCGAGGATGGTGTTCTGAGACTTCAGGGTCGCTTATGTGTCCCTAATGTTGATGGCCTGAGGGAGAGGATTCTAGAGGAGGCTCACAGTTAGCGGTATTATATTCATCCTGGTGGTACGAAGATGTATCGTGACTTGAAGCAGTATTTCTGGTGGAGGCGAATGAAGAAAGACATAGTGGAGTATGTGGCTAGGTGTCTAAATTGCCAGCAGGTTAAGTTTGAGCACCAGAGGACAGGAGGCCTACTTCAGCAGATGCCTATACCTGAAATGGGAGCGCATCACTATGGACTTCGTAGTTGGGTTGCCTAGGACTTTGCGAAAGGTTGATGCGGTTTGGGTCATTGTGGACAGGTTGACCAAGTCGGCACATTTCATCCCAGTAGCTACTACTTATACTGCGGAGAGGTTGGCCCAGATCTACCTTTGGGAGAGAGTCCGGTTGCACGGTGTGCCTGTGTCTATTATATCAGATCGAGGTCCTCAGTACACCTCGCATTTTGGAGAGCAGTATAGAGTGAGTTAGGCACGCGGGTAGAGCTCAACACAGCATTCCACCCTCAGACCGACGGTCAGTCAGAGCGGACAGTTCAGATATTGGAGGACATTCTCAGAGCATGTGTGATTGACTTTGGAGGGCAGTAGGACCAGTTCTTGCCTTTGGACGAGTTTTTTTATAATAGTAGTTATCAGTCCAGCATTGGTATAGTAGTTATCAGTCCAGCATTGGTATGGCTCCATTTGAGGCTTTGTATGGTCGGCAATGTCGTTCTCCCATCGGGTGGTTTGAGCCTGGCGAGGCTAAGTTTTATGGCACCGACCTGGTGAAGGATGCTTTGGAGAAAGTGAAGTTGATTCAGAAGAGACTTCACAAAGCACAGTCCAGACAAAAGAGTTACGCGGATCTGAAGGCGCGTGATGTATCATTTATGGAGGGAGATAAGGTTCTGTTGAAAGTCTCGCCGATGAAGGGTATTATGAGGTTTGGGAAGAAGGGCAAGCTAATCCCAAGGTTTATAGGTCCATTCGAGGTGTTGAGGCGAGTTGGGAGGTGGCTTATGAGCTTGCTTTGCCTCCCAGTTTCTCAGGAGTTCATCCGTTCTTTCATGTATCCATGCTCCGGAGATACCACGCCGACTTCTCTCACGTGGTAGATTCCAGCACCATTCAGCTAGATGAGAGGTTGGGCTACAAGGAGGAACCGGTTTCTATTATTGACAAGAAGGATCGCCAGTTGAGGTCCAAGAGGGTTTACGCCGTAAAGGTCCAGTGGAGGAGACAACCAGTCGAGGAGGCGACTTGGGAGTCCGAGGAGGACATGCGGCGCAGATATCCACTTATTCAGCACTCTAGGTATGATTCTAGACCCGTTCGAGGACGAACATTTGTTTAAGAGGTGGAGAATTAATGACCCAACCGGTCGTTTTGTGTTCTAGGACCCCGTGCCCCTAAATGAGACTTCTCGTATTTCTTTTACTGATTTATGACTCGCGGGGGCGGGTGGCTTGAGATTGAGAGGAGTTAGGAATGGTATAGGAACGCTTAGTTCCTTAAGGTTGGCCTTTAAGGCCAAGTTTGACTTCGGTCAACATTTATAGTAAAAGACCTCAAAATCGAGATTTGAAGGTTCTGGTAGGTTCGTATGATGATTTCGGACTTGGGAGAGTGTTCGGAACAAGTTTTGGATGATCCGGGGGCGTTTCGGCGCCTAATAGTGAATTAAGGTTTCCTTAAGTTCAAACTTGAGGTTTGGAATGTATTTTTGTGTTATCAAGGTCCAAACGGAATTTGGAGACCGGGAATAGTTCTGTTATGTCATTTATGACTTGCTCGCAAAATTTGGTGTCATTCCGAGTAGTATAGGTAGGTTCGACGTGTTGAAAGCGAATTCAAGAACTTAAAGTTCTTAAGTTTGATCCAATAGGTTTTGGGGTATGATTTTAGATTTAGCGTTGTTTCGGACGTTCCGAAGGCTCGAGTGAGTCTGTATTATGATTTAGGACTTGCTGGTATATTTGGACGGGGTCTCAGGTAGACCCAGATGCCATTCGGGCATCTAGCGAGGCAAAAACCAGTCTTAAATGACTGCTGGTGCACCAGATCTGATGCGACCGCACCTGCGGAGGGCTAGCCGCAGGTGCGAGACCGCTTCTACGGTCCTAGCCTTGTAGGTGCGACCCCTGAGGGAGCTTCCTATTTCCGCAGATGCGGACCCCTTTTCGCAGAAGTGGAGCCGCAGGTGCGGACTCTGCTCCGCAGGTGCGAAGCCAGGCCCCCTTCCCCTTCTCCGCAGATGCGAGATTTTTCTCGTAGATGCGAGACCGCAGGTGCGGTCCTCGATCCGCAGGTGCAAAATACCTGTAGGCAGTGAGGTCGTCTTAAATGCGAGACTTAACCATTTTTTAACCACTTCTCACCATTGTGGATGATTTTTAGAGCTTGCAAAGAGGAGATTCGACCTAGCAACTGTAAGGTAAGTAATTCATACCCTAAAATGAGTTAAATACTTGAATTCTTAGGTAGATTAACACATTAAATTAGTGTAAATCATGGGATTAGAGTAAAACCTAGGGTTTTGATAAATGTGAGGATTTACCAAGGATTATGTTATGAAATCATACAAAAACTATATGATATTGATCCTTAGGCTATGGGTGATTGTTTTCCTTGATAATTTCCGGAATCCGAGCATGTGGGCCCGCGGGTGTATTTTGGGATTTTGTTATTTAGGATGAAATAATTACTTAAATAGGGGAATTTCATACTTTTGAGTATAGATTGATTTATTTATGCAATATTTGGATAGTTTCGAGTCCTCGAGCGACGAATTTGGAGTTTCGGGCGCGGTCTTGACCCGGAAAGTAGGCTTGACACGAGGTAAGTCTCCTTTATAACCTTGTAAGAGGGAATTGTCCCCATAGGTGAAATAAATGATTATGTGTTATTAATTGTGGGGACTACGTACGTACGATGTGACAAGAGTCTGTGCGTAGTGACTATGCTTGTTATGTCCGGGTAGTTAGGTAAACACCATGCCTTGTGAATTTCATTAAATTGAACTATATGCCTTGTGACTTCATTGTATGCAACTTTGTTTCAAGAAAACCTAGAACTTGGTGTTTTTAAACGAATTGTTATTTTGGAAAGGATTTAAAGAAAATGTTGTGTTTGCATGTGACCGCTTCGCAATTTATATTCCGCGAGCGGAGTGATTCTTTCCCCTACTCTCATGGGAGCGGGCCGTACTCCACGACTAGTTAATAGATGCATCTATGGTTCGCGTCGTTCGACCCTTCGGCAGTGCAAATTATTATTATTATGTTAGCCCAGGATATTTGTCCTTAATCCATTTTGCGCATGCTATTTGCTGGATGTTTTCATGACTGTTAAACTGCTAAATATCTGGGAAAACGAATCGAAAACTTGTAAACCGGTGTTTCACTAGATAATTAGATTTTTTGTGTTTATGATTCGTTACTCGTTGCTTTACTATCCATGTCTACTTGTTACTCTCCTTAAAGTTTACTTAAATATACTGTTTGGATCCTAGTAAGTGTCAAGTCGACCTATCGTCACTACTTCTTCGAGATTAGACGGGATACTTACTGGGTACATATTATTTTATGTACTCATGCTACACTCTGTACTTAATTGTACAGGATCTGAGGCAGGTGCATCTAGGTATCAGGTCGGAGCTCGTCCTTCAGATATACCTGGTCTAGACTTCACGGTGAGCTGCTCCTCTTGACGATCCTCAGCAGCGCTACGGAGTCTTCTTTTGTTATTTTTATCTATTCCCTTTCAAACAGTAGGACAGCCTATTACGTCTTTTGTTTTACTCTACTAGTATGCATGTAGACTTGTGACACTAGTTCCTAGCACAGACGTTAGTAGACATTATTTTGGGATGTAAATATTAATTTATGACTCTTATGGTTATTTCTGTATAAAATTGTCTAAGTTACTTGCTTTTGCCTAATGTCTTAAATTGAAATCAAGTAAGTGATAGAAAATTTATTGGTAAGTTAAATGGAATTCACTAGCAAATTGATGTTGGCTTGCCTGACAACGGTGTTGGGAGCCATCGCGACTTGGTTTAGGATTCGGGTCGTGACACCATATTTTACCCATGACCATATTTCTACGGGTTAAATATGGGTTGAAGCCCAAATTTTATCCAACTTAAATATCACTCATCTAACCCACTAAAATATGGGCGGATTGGGCGGGTTGGCAAAATGTAGGCTTATTTTTCCAGCACTAAGCTCAATGGACAATCAAAGAAACACCTATATCATCTCCCAGACTCACAAAGCTTACTTATTTCGCTTCGACTAACACACAAGGCACGTTCTAGATAAACAAATGATAGCACAGAATGTAATCAACATCTCACATCACACAATGCACATGACCCTAATCGGTACGGTTCCATTCCAACTCTCAAGTTTAGACAAGTAATCACAAAGTCAAGAAGTATTAAGCAATGAAGAACTACATGAACAATGAGTCAAATAACTGAGAGAAAGTGTTAAAGTCAGACTATTCAATCTTTCACGGTATCAATTTTTATCAAAACATGTTAGGAAGGTAATTTGCATGCTAAAGCCCAACTATGTTAGCATCAAATAGGTCAAAAGGCACATGAGATCACTCAAGTTTGCTTCCCTCAATTTCCAAAAAATAAAAATTACTCGGTTCAAGTTACATTCCCTGAAAAAGAACTGATGCCAAAAGAAAAAACCAAGGGGGATTATTATCTACCTATGACTAAAAAAAATATTTTTGGATTTATTTTTTATTGGACTTTAATCCCTCAAGAAAGCTGTCCAAGAAATCCATCAACAAGAAAAGTCCAAAAAATATTTAAAGTTAAACTAACACAACTAAAATATTACAGAAAATCAACCAAACAATCTCCTCACCCCACACTTAAAATTGTGTATATGCACTCCATAAAGAACAAGAGGGTGAGAGAAACTCCCTGGTAGGCCAGAGGTCGAAGTATTAACAACTCATGGGATACTTAGACTTCTCCCAAGCCTGGTCCTTCGAGCGGATACCTCACACTTAGTTCCAACCATCTGGTTTGCTTTTGATTCCTTCCAATGACTTTCCTTTCTATACTCGTTCCAACCATCTGGTTTGCTTTTGATTCCTTCCAATGACTTTCCTTTCTATACTCCTACAAAATAAAAACTATACTACAAAAATAACACAATTAAAAAAAAAGTAAAGAAAATAAGGGGAAAAAAGCAGTAAAGTTAGGTTGCCTCCCAACAAGCTCCTAATTTAACGTCACTGCACGACGTGAATCATTTTTTGCCTCCACCTCGAGAATGGAACCCCAAGTTTTGATTCTGCTTTATGATCATGCTCTTGGGATGGTACAAATTCATGTAAGCCAAAATTTAAATGATTCTTTATGTACTTTTTGGCTTCCAGCTGAGGAGTGTCATCTTGCCTAGACGGCTTCGAAACTTTCAAAATATAACGCTCATCTACCTCTTCCGTTGACTTCTTTGTATGCTCATACAGATCCATTCCCATTTCACCATCCAATGCGCTCAAATACATGAACTTTGAGATGTTCAACATCTTCTGCACCAGTGACAGTAGAGTCAACTGAATATTTATCCTCAATTGTGACGTCTCCTCTAGGGCCCGACCACCTAAGGTATTGTTCCACCTTGGCTCAGCGCTCACCCCTCCGTAGCTGCAGCCACTTGGGATCGAACCTGGAACCTAAGGATGTTTTCTCCTCTGAAGGGCACGCCTCTCACCAATTGTGCCCATTTAAACAATACCTTAGGCGGTCGGGCCCTGAAGAGGACGTCACAAAAAAAATGTAACGATCCGACCGGTAATTTTGAGCTCTAGCACGTCGTTCAGCGGTTTGAAGTCATGAGCAGCTCCATTTCAGGTAGTATGACTCGTAGGCGTGGTCGGAGTCGAATTTAGAGAAGTTCTGAGTCAAATTGGAAAGAAAATTCTCATTTCAGAAGCCTTAAGTTGGAGAAATTGACTAAGGTTAGGATTTTGTGTAAACGACCTCCGAATCGGGAATTGAAGGTCCCTGTAGGTTTGTATGATGATTCAGGACTTGGGCGTATGTCCGGATCGGGCTTTGGATAACCCGGGACCGTTTCGGCGTATATTGTGGAAGTCAGCATTTTGAAGAATTTTCCTAAGTTTTGCTTGAAGCGCATTTCAGTGATATTGATGTCCGATTGGGATTTCGAGCCTGGGAGTAGCTTCGTATGGTGATTCTGGAATTGGGAGCGCGGTCGGAAGTGAATTCGGATGTCTGTAGAATATTTTGGAGCCATTTGGCTAAAGATAGAAGTTTGAAGGTTTTTGAAGAATCCGACCGGAAGTGGAAATTTTCATATCGGGGTAGGAATGCGATTCCGGAAAATGGAGCAGGTCCGCAATGTCGAATATGACTTGTGTGCAAAATTTGGGGTCAATCGAACGTGATTTGGTAGGTTTCGACATCGGAGGTGGAAGTTTGAAATTTCAAGTTCATAAAGTTTGAATTTTAGTGCGATTCGTGATTTCAGCGTTGTTTAATGTGATTTGAAGCCTCAAGCAAGTCGTGGGATGTAATGGAACTGAGTCGTGTGATTTGGATGGGGTCCCGGGGGCCTCGGGTGTGTTTTGAGGTGAGTTCGGATCATGTTTCTCTATTTTGCTGCTGCTTTTTTCTGGTGTCACTGATATGCTATGCGATCGCGGTCCATGGTGTGCGATAGCGGAGAAGAAAAATTGAAGGGCGAGATTTTAGCTTATGCGATCGCATGAGTTGGTGTGCGATCGCGAAGAGGACCTGGGGCTGGCTTGTGCAAACGCAGAGGGAAGCCTGCGATCGCGAAGGAGGAAAATGGGAGGCAGTTGGAATGGTCTGTGCGATCGCGGGGTTGTAGAGTGTGATCGCATAGTGAAGAGTATTGGGGAAGCATGGTTTGGCCTATGCGATCGCGGTGGCCTTTATGTGATCGCATAGGAGGATCGCTTGGGCAGTGTTGTGTTTTAAACGGGATTTTTGGCCATTTCATTATTTCATTTGGTGTGGCCGATTTTGAGGAGCTTCAAGAGGGAATTTTCATCAAGCATCACTAGCTACGTGGTTCCTTCCCATTCCTAAGTTAAATACGTGATATTACATAGGAATTAGACATGGAAATTAGTAGGAAATTGGGGATTTTTGGAAGAAAACCTAGAAATTGGCATCTTGAATTTTGACCACGAAATTGAGCATGGGAATTAAAGTAAATTGTATGTTTGAGCTAGTAAGACTATGGGTAGAGTTTATCTTCGAGAAATTTCAGAATCCGGGCACGTGGGCCCGAGGACATTTTGGTCAATTCCTTGAGCGGAGATAGGAGTTTATATAATTTGAATTGTTAACAAATATTAGAGTATATTTTCATTGATTTGCCCGTTATTTGGTAGTTTTGCGGCGTTGTGCATCCATTGGAGTCGTCGGAAGGGATTGGAAGCCGGTTATGGAATTTCGGAGCGAGGTAAGTCTCCTTTCTAACTTTGTGAGGGAGAATTATCCCCATAGGTGAACCAATTAATTATGTGCTACTATTTGTGGGGGCTATGTACGTACGAGTTGACGGGAGTCCGTGCGTAGCTACTATTATGCTTGTGTCCGGGTAGTCTAGAACCCACTAGTATGCCTTACGTGTTGTACTTGTGATCTTGAAAATAATATTAGGTTGTTAATGATATCGAATTAGTAACTGATTACCTAGAAGGTTAGAGTTTAATTTTCTTAATCATTTAGAAAGAGAATTTTACTACTTTCTTGAGTAACTGCTTTCTTGATAAAAATGTGAACTTATTGTGTTAATATGTTTATCTATGGGTTCCTGAGACACATGTATGATTCGCGAGCAGGATAACCTTATTATTTATATATGACCGCGTCGCATGATCTATTCGCGAGCGGGGGAAAATAGATGCATCTATGGTTCGAGCCGTTCGACCCTTCGGCAGTGCACAGTTTACTATTGTTGGTCCGCGCCATTCGACCCTCGGCATTTTCTTGCGCATGATAATTTCTGCGCATTTCCTGTAATTATTACTGTTTAATGGCCTAAGAAGTTTTAAATTGCCAACTGAAATGACGAAGATTTAATGTGTTAAATGTGAAAGAAGTCGATATTTTCTATCCCTGATTATTATTAAATTGCCTATGATACTCATGCTTAGTACCTCGTTTGATTATGCTTTACCGCTTATAGAAAGTGTCTAATTCGACCTCTCGTCACTACCTCTCTGAGGTTAGGCGGGGTACTTACTGAGTACACGTTGTTTTCGTACTCATGCTACACTTGTTGTGCATTTTTATTGCACATGTACTTTCACAACGATTAGGTGAGCTGCATTATCCGGAGGCGACCCGCAGCCGACAGAGTCTCCCTCATATTGTATTTATTTTTATTTTAAATTCCTTGTCCATTGGTATTTCGGACAAGTTTTGTTGTATTTGTAAAATTATTAGAAATTGCTCATGTACTTGTGTCACCGGGTTCTGGGACGTGTTTGGGATTTACTTTATTAAATTGAATTGTTTACCTGTCATATTATTTAATAAATTTGTATTCTCTCAACGGACTGTAAGTGAAAGGTAACGATTTCGAAAACGTTAAAATAGGAATTTAACTCAACTATTTAATGATTGACTTTCCTGACAATGGTGTCCGGCGCCATCACGACCTTATGGATTTTGGGTCGTGACATCAATTTCCTCGGTTGACTCTAGTATCACGCCTTCAACATCGCCATCCTCAAATTCTAGTTGGCTAGGTTGTGGGTGTTTTACTCTAACCTCCTCCATCAGAGTGTCAACTGCTGAATCTAATTCATATTGTTTTGGCTATTATCCACCATATTGGCTTGTCCAACATTCAAAGCTTCGACCAGTTGACTCACATGAGCCTTCAAGTTGTGAATAGCTGCATAGTGCCTTTGTATATGTAATTGTGTCTTATTATTTTGTTCCACAAGGCACATTAACATATCCTTGATCTCATTTAGGTCAACATCCCCAGATTCTTTGTTTCTAGTAACTTTACAAGTAAAAGTAGAACCATCATAATAAAGAGTGTGGGGAGGATAAAAAATATAAGCACAACCATAAAAGTGATCATCTTGACCACCACATATATTACACACATTCCACACATGAAATTATGTTGGTGCACATAACTCGCTCTCAGGAATATATTGATAATTGTTTACTTCACTTTGCATGCAAGCTTGCAAATCACTTCAAATTGACTCCTACACATATAAACACAACTATTAAGCTCGAGTCACAAATATTTACACCAAAGTTAAGAATATTGGGGTATAATGCAAGACAAATTACATGCAAAAACATGAATTTTAGCCTAACATCAGCTGACCTTAAGAGAAGATTTGAAGAAGAAGGAGGGGGAGCTGATGGCGGCCCTGGAGAGGTTTAGCGTCCTCGAAGGAAAGGAACTCTGAAGAAAGAGGAAGAAGAGCTCAAGATAAGTAATGGCGTGGAGGCCCAGTGCAATGATGTTCAGGCTCAGTTGGTTCAACTGTGAAGTCAGTTGGACGGATGTCAGCTTGAAAACGACCCTCTCAGGGGGGAGGGGGTTTACTGAGAAGCAGCAGTTGCTCGAGCAGGCAAAGTCTTCTCATCTGGATGCTCGAAGAAATATTGACATTCTCGAGCTGGAAAACAGGACTCTCCATTCTGAGCGGGATAATGATTTGTCAATGGCTAGGACTAAGGAAGACTGACTTGAGGACAGGATTGGGGAGCTGGACAAGGAAAACTCCGAGATGCATAATCAAGTTGCTACTATAAAGGACGAGAAGGTACAACTGCTTGCGTGTCCCTCTTCATCTAATGCTTCTGATTATCCCAAAATTCCTTGTGTTACACCCTATATTTTCGTACGTAAAAGTGCATCGTAAGTAAACTAATGTAGGACCAAAAATGAGATCATCTTTGAAGTTTATAAAGTAAGTTAATCATGTTACCTCGGAGGTTACAAATATTGAAGATCATGAACAACAAGTACAAAGAGGGTTGGAAGGTTCAAAAGCTAAAGGAATTGAAGAAAATAATGTTTCGTCGAAAGTCGACAAGTTGGGAATGTTATAACATGTACTTTTGGGGTGAGACTAATTTTTTTAATATGATAAAGAGGTTATGTTATGAGTTATTTTAGTCATATGATAGTCGTGTGTTATGTTTTGAAGTCAAGCAAGTCGTGGAAAAAAAGTGCATGAAAGTCATCACAAGTTACATTCATAAGTTTTACTTAAATTTAGGTCAAATGTAATTGCGATTTTCACCCAATATACTTAGATGACAGGTTATGCATGCCATGGAGAAAGAGGCAGTTGAGCTAGAAGCTTTTCGACTCCGAGATATAGCCATCCTTTGGTACGAGGGATGGGAAAGGTCTAAGGGACGTGATGCACCTCTAGCTATTTCAGAAAACTTTTCAGATGCCTTCCTTGACTAGTACTTACCATGGGAGATCCAACATGCTCGAGTTGATTAGTTTCTATCCCTCAAGAAGGGCAATATGAGTGTCTGAGAGTATAGTTGCTACTATGCAGGATAGGATCCACATGTTTATAACAGGGTTTGCTCCAGAGTTGACCAAGGCAAGTTCCACCGCTGCATTGCAGGATAGTATGGATATCTCCTGGATTCAGGCATTCGCCCAAAATAAAGGGGCAGGTGTCAGCAGCAGTGTATAGAGAGGAATGAGCAAGGGCATCATAAGAGGATGAGATTTGCTAGGTCTCAAGAGGGGTCTCATGGGCGTTGGGTTTGCAGCGACAATGAGGTTCAGGGCAGACATGGTCATCTTCGCCGCGGTGTGACATCCATGGTAGAGGACTCTTGGGCCAATGCCGAGCAGGTTCCGATGCTTGTTATACATGTGGGCGTCCAGGGCATATGATGCGAGATTTCCCAAATAGAGATTCTGGGGTATGGCATAACCAACGAGTTCAGCAACAGGATCATTTATGTATGTGCATCCTTCAGGGCGCAAGTCTCAATCTTCGGCTGGTAGAGGTAGAGGTAGAGGTAGGGGTTCCAGTTCAAGTGGTAATCAAAACCGTATCTATGCTTTAGCGGGTCGATAGGAGCAGGAGTCTTCACCAGACGTTGTGACAGATATATTGACCATTTGCTCTCATGATGCTTATGCCTTGATAGATCCAGGATCTACTTTATCGTATATTACCATTTGTCACGGGGAAGTTTGGTATAGTGCCTGAAATACTAAGTGATCCTTTTGCGGTATTTACACCGGTCGGAGAACCAATTATTGCTAGATGAGTTTACCGAGGTTGTACGGTGACAGTTTGTAGTCGTCAGACCTCAACCAACCTAGTTGAGCTATAGATGATGGATTTTGATGCTATCATGGGCATGGACTTGTTGGGAGCTTGCTATGTCACAGTTGATTGATGAGAAAAGGCAGCCAGATTTCATTTTTCGGGTGAGCCAGTCCGAATGGGTAGGCAATATAGCGATACCCAGAGGTAGGTTTGTTTCCTATCTAAAGGCAAGGAAAAATGATCGCAAAAGGGTGCATTTATCATATTGTGCGAGTTAGAGATGCAGATGCTGAGTTACCTACATTTCAGTCTATTCCAGTAGTCATAGAGTACACAGATGTGTTTCCAGATGAGCTTCCAGGTATTCCCCAGAGCGAGTTATCGATTTTAGGATCAATTTACTTCCAGGAACTCAACCAATATTCTTCCCTCCATGTAGAATGGCACCTGCTGAATTGTAGGAGTTGAAGGAGCAGTTAAAAGATTTGATGGAGAAAGGTTTCATCAGACCCAGTACCTCACCTTGGGATGCACCAGTACTATTTTTGCGGAAGAAAGATGGCTCACTAAGGATGTTTATAGATTATAGGCAGCTGAACAAGGTAACTATTAAGTATAAGTATCCACTTCCAAGGATCGATGACTTGTTTGATCAGTTGTATGGGTCTAAATTCTTTTCAAAGATAGATTTGAGGTCGGGGTACCACAAGGTCAGAGTTCGGAAGAAAGATATTCCGAACACAACCTTCAGGACCGGATATGGCCACTTCAAGTTCCTTGTCATGTCCTTCGGGTTGACGAATGCACCCGCTGTATTTATGGACTTGATGAATATGCCGGTCATTTTTAGATTTGTTCATGATAGTATTTATTGATGATATTCTTGTTTATTCACGTTCCAAGGAGGAGCATGAAGACCATCTGTGAGTGGTACTCCAAAGCCTCCGCGACCATAAGTTGTATGCTAAGTTTCCTAAATGTGAGTTCTGGTTGAAGTATGTAGCATTGTTAGGGCATATTGTACCCGATGAAGGTATAAATGTAGAAACAGAGAAGATTGAGGCCGTGAAATCCTGGCCTAGACCTACCACTCCGACAGAGGTTCATAGTTTTCTAGGCTTAGCAAGCTACTACCGGAGGTTCGTAGAGGGTTTTTCTTCCCTTTCGGCACCATTGACAAAGCTGACTCAGAAAGCAGCTAAGTTTCAATGGACAGAGGCTTGTGAGTGGAGTTTCTAAGAGCTTAATAACAGGTTGATCTCAATGCCAGTTCTAACACTTCCATAGGGTCCAGAGGATTATGCCGTGCATTGTGATGCCTTAGGTGTCGGCTTAGGATATGTCTTGATGCAACATGGAAAGGTAATTTCATACGCTTCAAGGTAGTTAAAGAAGAATGAGAAGAATTATCCGACCCACGACCTCGGGTTAGCTGCGGTTGTCCATGCACTTAAGATATGGTGGCATTATTTATATGGTGTTCATGTGGATGTGTTTACAGATCATACAAGCCTACAATATATCTTCAAGCAAAAGGAGGTGAATTTGCGACAAAGGCGATGGCTAGAATTATTGAAAGATCACAACGCTAACATTCTCTACCATCCAGGGAAAGCTAAAGTTGTAGTTGATATGTTAAGTCGCCATCTATGGGTAGCTTAGAACAAGTAGAGGATGAGAAAAAAAGGAGCTATCTAGAGAGTTTCATCAGTTTTCTTGTTTGGGGGATCGATTAGTAGATTCTGACGATGGTGGATTTGTACTCAAAAACACTGTAAAATCATCTCTCATATCTAAAGTAAAGGAGAGGCACTACGAGGACCCGGAGTTGGTTTAGTTGAGAGAGTGAGTTCCACGGTAGAAGAAGCCATTGTTAGAGCTCAAGGAAGATGGGGTTCTCAGATATAGGGGTCGTCTTTGTGTTCCAGATGTAGCAGGCCAACGAGAAAGGATTATGTTAGAGGCACATCATTCGTGGTACTCCATTAATCTTAGGTAGACGAAGATGTATCATGACATTAAGGATATGTACTGGTGGAACAATATGAAGAAGAACATTGCTGAGTTTTTCACCCAGTGTCTTAATTGCCAGCAGGTGAAGGTAGAGCACCAGAATCCTGGAGGGCTAATGCAGAATATAGAGATCCCGACGTGGAAATAGGAGGAGATAAACATGGAATTTGTCACAGGTTTGCCTCATTCTCATTGTAAGTTTGATTCTATATGGGTGATAGTCGATAGGCTCACGAAATCGGCCCATTTCCTACCGGTCTGATCAACATATACAACTGAAGATTATGCGAAGTTATATATTAAGAAGATAGTGCGGCTTCACGAAGTACCACTATCTATTAAATCTGACCGTGGGGCCCAATTTACAATACATTTCTAGAGGTCATTTCAGAGAAGTCTAGGGACTCAAGTGAATCTCAGCACAGCTTTTCATCCACAGACTGATGGACAAGCCGAGCTCACAATTCAAACCCTCGAGGACATGTTACGAGCATGTGTGTTGGATTTTAAAAGAAGTTGGGATGAACATCTACCTCTTATCGAGTTTTCATATAATAACAGTTACTACTCTAGTATCCTGATGGCTCCGTACGAGGCTTTGTATGGGCGTAAGTGCAGATCCCCTATAGGGTGGTTTGATGTTGGAGAATCTCAGTTACATGGTCCAGACTTGATTCAGTAGGCCTTAGAGAAGGTAAAGCTTATCCAGGAGCGTCTGTTGACAGCCCAGAGTCGTCAGAAGTCATATTTTGATGTGTGGCGGCGAGACTTAGAGTTCGGGGTTGATGACTAGTGTTTTTAAATGTATCACCTATAAAGGGCGTGTTGAGGTTTAGCAAGAAAGGAAAGCTTAGCCCACGGTATATTAGGCCTTATAGAATTATTCGGAGAGAGGGTCAAGTAGCTTATGAGTTAGAATTGCCCTCGGAATTGGAGTATGTCCATCCGATTTTTCACGTATCTATGCTATGGAAATGCATTGGAGATCCTACCCGAGTAGTGCCCACTGATGAAGTACAGATTACTAATGACTTTTCATATGAGGAAGATCCAGTTACCGTCCTAGACCGACAAATTCGCAAGCTACGAAATAAGGAGGTAGCCTCTGTGAAGGTTTATGGAGAAGTAAGAATGTGGAAGAGATGATGTGGGAAGCGGAGAAAGAAATGAAGTCTAAATACCCCCACCTATTTCAAACTGAAGATATAGCCCGAGATGGGATACATCAGCACAACTTTATTTAGGCTAGTAGGTCATTAGGAAAGCTCTTATTTCTTACTTTTAGTATTTATGATTGACGGACGTGTGAGGTCAAGTGTTGCTATTTACAGACATTGGCCATGTGTGGAATGTATAGTATGTTTTCTAGCTGCGTGCAAGTTGGTTTTAGTCTAGTGTATGGAGGAGACTCTGGCAAAAGTCATCAAAGTCTCTAGGAGTAAACATTCGAGGACGAATATTCCCAAGGGGGGAATGATGTTACACCCTATATTTCGTACGTAAAGGTGCATCGTAAGCAAGCTAATGTAGGACCAAAAATGAGATCATCTTAATAAGTATATAAAGTAAGTTAATCATGTTACGTCGGAGGTTACAAATATTAAAGATCATGAACAACAAGTAAAAATAGAGTTGGAAGGTTTAGAAGCTAAAGGAATTGAAGAAAATAATGTTTCGACGAAAGTTGACAAGTTGGGAATGTCATAACATGTAATTTTGGGGTGACACTAGGGTGATTCACATGATAAGGAGGTTATGTTATGAATTATGTTGGACATATTATATTCTTGTGTTATGTTTTGAAGTCAAGCGAGTTGTGGAACAAAAGTGGATAAAAGCCATCACAAGTTACATTCATAAGTTTTACTGAACTTTAGGTCAAATGTAATTCCGATTTTCTCCCAATATACTTAGATTTATGGGGTGTTCCACCCATAAAATTTAATATCTATGAGTATATTTTCGAATGCATTAAACCATTTGTCAATACGACACCGGAGTAGAGAGATATATGCGTTTTTGCGAGACTGCGCAAGCTGCTAGGTGACAAGTAGGTGTGTCACCTACTTGCTTAAATGAGAGTCCGAAAATAGGCCAGTTTGGGTCGTCCAAAGAGACCTTTTAAAGGCCTATTTCGTTCATAATACAGTGATAAGAGGTCACAATAACCATACCTAAACCCCTGCAAACATCTGTCGCGCTCCCTTTTCCTCGCGAAATCGGGTTTTGACATTTTTGGGACAACTCCATTTTTTGGGATGGGTAAGGAATTGGAAGAGTCGCCACCTAACGGATTAAGGTATGGTAGGTAACCTAGAGCAATTAACTCATAGAACCAGTTTATGTCACCAGAGATCGGGTAAGGGCTCAAATTACCTTGAGAGGAAGGTGTTAGGCACCCCTCGAGGTCTACAACGGTGGGTCCCGGCCGAACATAAATTAAGGGAATTAGTCTAAAAGGGATGAAAGCAATTTGGACAAATACAATACTCGATTTATTTCAAACAGGAGTATGGGGGCCCTAAGTTTTTTAGCCTATAGGATCATTCCATGCAATACTTTGTAACTCCCTCAAGTCAGGATGTTACTCATAGCATTAGCGCACGGACTATCATCTCCTTACTACCCAATTACTATCTTTAAGTTGTTACTAGAGCGTTCTAGTAGTTTCTAGATCGTTCCTTATGCGTGCACTACCCGTCCCTTACCTATAGCCCTAGAGGTATTAGGGCCTCTATTTGTAATAGTTCTAGACCAGTTTATGTTACTGTAACGACCCGACCGGTCATTTTGAGCTCTAGTGCGTCGTTCAGCGGTTGGAAGTCATGAACAGCTTCATTTTAGGTATATTGACTTGTGCGTATGGTCGGAGTTGAATTTCGGGAAATTCGGAGTCAAATTGGAAAGATAATTTTCATTGCGGCAGCCTTAAGTTGAAGAAAATGGCTAAGATTGGAATTTTGAGTAAACGACCTCGGAATCAGGATCCAAAGGTTCCAACAGGTTCGTATAATGATTTGGACTTGGGCGTATGTCCAGATCGGGATTTGGATGACCCGGGAGTGTTTCGGCGTATGTTATGGAAGATAGCATTTTGGAAGGATTTCATAAATTTGGGCTGTAAGACTTCTCAGTGTTATAGATGTCCGTTTAGGATTCCGAGTCTAGGAATAGCTTTGTATGGTGATTATAGAGTTGGGAGCGTGATTGGAAGAAAATTCGGATGTCCGGAGGTCATTTTGAAGTCATTTGGCTAAATATAGAAAATTGAAGGTTTTGAAGAATCCAACCGGAAGTGGGAAATTTGATATCGGGGTTGGAATGCGATTCCCGGAGTTGGAGTAGGTCCGTAATGTCGAATATGACTTGCGTGCAAAATTTGGGGTCAATCGGACGTGATTTGATAGGGTTTGGCATCGAATGTGGAAGTTCAAATTTCTTAAGTCTTAAAGATTTGGATTAGAGAGTGATTCGTCGTTTCGATGTTGTTTGAGGGGTTTTGAGGCTTCGAGCAAGTCCGTGTTATTTTTCGGGATAGGATTGGTGTAAGTGGACGGGGTCCCGGGGGCCTCGGGTGGATCCTGGGTGGTTAACGGATCGAAAGTTGAAGTTTGAAAAGAGCTGAAGTTGCTGTCATCTGGTGCGACCGCACCTGCGATGGAACTTCCGCAGGTGCGGAGCTGCAGGTGCGGCTTGGATGCCGCAGGTGCAAAGAATTGGGGGTCCGGCTGGGAGCGCAAGTGCGATGGTATTTCCGCACCTACGAGACCGCAGGTGCGAGGATATTTCCGCACCTGCGAAGGTGCAGATGCGGACGAAGGGTCGCAGGTGCGAGATTTTGCTGGGATGAGTTAGAACCGCACCTGGGATGGAATTTCCGCAGGTGCGGGTATTGGACCACAGGTGCAGGTATTGGACCGCAGGTGCGAGAATGGCCTGGGCAGAATGTTTTAAAACAGGATTTTGGCATTTCTCTCTCATTTTTCAATGGCTATGGACGATTTTGAAGAGCTCCAAAGGGGGGGTTTTCATCAAGCATCAAGAGGTAAGTGATTTCTTCTCATTCCAAGTTAATTACAAGGTTTATGCATGGATTAAACATGAGAAATTGTGGGAAAATTAGGATTTTTGAAGAAAAACCTAGAAATTTGGAAACTTAGATTTTAGCCATGAATTGAGCATGAATATTTGAGTAAATTGTATATTTGAGCTAGTAAAGCAATGGGTAGAGTTTATCTTCAAGAAATTTCATAATCCGGGCACGTGGGCATGAAGGCATTTTGGTCAATTCATTGAGCGGAGTTGGAAAATTATATGATCTGAATTTTTAGCAAACATTTGGGTATATTCTCACTGGTTTATCATCATTTGGATAGTTTTGGAGCGGTGTGCATCGATTGGAGTCGTCGGGAAGGCTTGGAGGCTGTTTATGGAAACCCCGGAGCGAGGTAAGTCTCCTTTCTAACTTTGTGAGGGGGAATTGTCCCCCTAGGTGAACTAAATAAATATATTTGCGAGGGCTACGTATGCACGAGGTGACGGGAGTCCGTGCGTAGCTACTGTTATGCCATGTCCGGGTAGTCTAGGACCCACTAGCATGCTTTACGTGTTGTACAAGTGATCCTGTCATAATAATAGGCTGAAAATGCTATTGAATTGATAATTTAATTGTCACGACCCAAAACCGGTCCAGGTCGTGATGGCGCCTAACGGTAGCGTTAGGCAAGCC
>MDKH01124874.1:0-32741 GCA_005239495.1 Nicotiana undulata
GAAAAATGGTGGAAAACCCGATTTTGGGTCTGGTTTTTTAAAAATAGCGACCAAAGTTGGTCGCTATTTTGATCTGTAATTAAGTATTGACCGTTTGACCAAAATAGCGACCAACTTTGGTCGCTATTTTTATAAAAAAAATTATTTTGATTTTTACATATTCTAACTAAAATTATTATTAGTGATGAATGAATGTTATATACATACACACACTTATAACCTATTGATGAATGAATGTTATATACATACACACACTTATAACCTAGTGATGAATGAATGTTATATACATACACACACTTATAACATATACTATAATAAGATATATATATATATATACGTTATAGTATTACAGTGAAGTGTTTGTGTGTGTGTGTCTATATATATATATATATAACACGCTTCATTGTACAATTTTAACTACATATATAGCATGTTAGAGTATATTTTAGTGTATTCATCTCTTGTATTACAAAAGTGTTAACGGATTACATTTATATTATTTAGATAGTAAATATAAAAGTGATTTTTAATTTTGAACAATGTTGACCTGAAAAGAGACCAACTTTGGTCGCTAATTATCCAGAAATCAAAATTAGCGACCAAAGTTGGTCGCTAATGTTAAATTATATTTATTTATATTTTATACTTTTTTTAAAAAATAATATTATTATTAAAATTTTATATCTGGGTCCAAGATTAGCGACCAAAGTTGGTCTCTATTCCATAAGCGACCAACTTTGGTCGCTAATGTTAAATTATATTTATTTATATTTTATAATTTTTTTTAAATAATAATATTATTATTAAAATTTTATATCTGGGTCCAAGATTAGCGACCAAAGTTGGTCTCTATTCCATAAGCGACCAACTTTGGTCGCTAATGTTAAATTATATTTATTTATATTTTATAATTTTTTTTAAATAATAATATTATTATTAAAATTTTATATCTGGGTTCCAAGATTAGCGACCAAAGTTGGTCTCTATGTCATAAGTGACCAACTTTGGTCGCTAATTTTAAATTTTATTTATTTAAATTTTATAATTTTTTAAAATAATAATATAATTATTAAAAAATTTATAACTGGGTCCCACTATAGCGACCAATTTTGGTCGCTAATTTTAATATTTTTTTGACCAAGCAAGTCTGACCAGTCCGGTCAACATTTTGACCACATTATCGACCAAAAAGCGACCAACTTTGGTCGCTAATTTATTTACAATTATTTTTTAATAATTTTATCCATTTTAGCGACCAACTTTGGTCGCTTTTCTTGATAGACCAATTTTAATCGCAAATTATTGGTCGCGTTTTGCCGGATTTTTAGTAATGTGCTTGACTTATATTTAGTTATATATATCAATATCATTTTTGTGTCCAAATGCATGGATGAATTACATATGTAAAACTAAAAGAAAGTTTCAAAAAGTCTAAGTTTATTATATGGCACTATGGTCAACAATACGTGCAAAGGGGGCATTTTGACGGTAAAATTGTGCTTTACATCTAACTTCTTTTTTCCTCGCAAATAATCCATCTTGAGATGTTGAGATATTGAATTCTATTTGTAAATTAACCAAGTCATAGTATATGAGAACTTGGTGTTTAATCTCCCTAGCTTTACGTATAGGCAAGTTGATCAACTGGGGTTCGTTTGCTACATGGGATAAGGATAATAATCTCGGAATAAAATTTGGGATTAACTTTATTCCATGAAAAATTCTACCTCATGCACGGGATATCTCTCCATTGTATCAAACAACCCCTTAGTGACGCGTTTTTTGGGTGCGACTCTTTTCGTGACTCTGTGCAAATACATATACTTTTTGTACCAGATTGTTATTTTGATCACTACGTCGGCACCTCATTGTTAAAAGTAAACACAATGGAAACCCACAAACAACACGCACACGGTTGGACAGGAAAACCTAATCTGCATAAAAAGTAGAATTGAAACTTGAAAGGGCTCCCAAAAGACAGAATAAATGGGGCCAGGGTTTGATGATTAGGTTGGAACCCACACTTAAATTGATGATTGGAAAGGGGACAATAGGGGCCAACCTGTCTGCTTGTCTTATACTTGGTGAATGTCCATTGACGCTCCATTATTACCCATCTCAGTTTTTACCTCAACAAGTACGTTTAACAAATTACGTGAACACACACACACACACACACACATATATATATATATATATATATATATATATATATATATATATATGCATGTTCACATGTATATGTTATATAATTATTCAACAAAACTTACCTTTTACTTTCATAAATATCCTTCTACTACATAACATCACGATCACACTTGTCCATTTCGACCATCCTAGAGTAAGGTTGAGCTACTTTTTGTTACAAAAACGAATTTGGTGACTTCTGTACAATAAAATGACAGTTGAATGATCATCCATAAAACTAATCCAAAAAAAAGAAAAGGAGTTCTAGCTTTGAACTAAGCAAGTAATATTTATTTTCTGATGATAGGTAATAAAGTAAGATAAGAAGATTAAAAAAATAGTGAGGTGTAACTGCTACTACAATAGTCTTCAGTACCAAAGCATATATATAGGGTCATCTCTCTGATATATTGAAACCTGCTATGTACATGTGAAATAGGTCCTCTATATCAAGAAGCAGAAATGAACTTCTAAAGACAGAGCTGTAGCAGCTTACAAGAGTCTTACATACAAGGAAAAACAACCCTTTTACAACATGTACAAAAATGAAGTTTTTAATTGATGTACATCAATCTCTTGAAATTTTATACATATGTTAGTTTTGCACAGGGGCTGGCAAAGACTATGCAACATCTACAATTGAGGGTAGATGACCTGCAAAATTGGAACTACAATGCTTTCCCAGAAACAGAGAAGTGGTAGAAATCTTCATGCCTCGTTATAGCTGGAGATTAGTCGCCTAGAAGACATAACGGCTGCCTCATGCTAAGTTCAGCCTTGAGGTTTGGATATTTCTCCAGATCAAGAGAATCACCCAAGATTTTCTGCAGGCATGATCAAGAATATCTTAGTTTTGTTTGGCAGAAAAAAAGATAAAATGAGGGGATCAACAGAATATACAGAGATGTCAAAGTAAACAAAATAGAACTAAAGACCAGAAGCTCTGAATAAGTAGCACATCCATCCTAACTTTTTAATCCCGCATTTCACAATCATTTATTTAACATCCAAACCTATTAGTCACCAAATTACCAATTCACCATCTCCAGCGCGCACCACTAATAGCCTAATCAAGGCATCTAACTAGGAATATAAATCTCTGTTACCATAAGCTGCAAAGCATGAAATTCTGGCACTTCCCTCACACAGCTAACGTCCATGAAGAAACTATCTCACTTGCAACCACTAGGTCAATAAGCAGCGCAACATAATCTATCCCATATGGTCTCATCTTTGTCAAACTTCATTTTCCAAGTGAAAAATAGTTTATTCCGGAACTTCTTCCTTATTCCAATTAACTTTTAGTTTTTGTTTGTGTTTGTAACTAAGTCACCATGAACTAAAAGAGGTACGTTAAGATAATTCGTCATCAAAGAAGAAACTAGATAGATTAGAGAAGGAAAAAAAAAGACAATGATAAGAAGATGATAATTTTGGATTGATTCAGGAGTCCAAGTTTGAGGCAATATCAATCTAAGAACCTCCTATGTTATACTGACGGAAAATTCAGTTGATAGTTTATATAGTAATAATAAATAGGATATTGATTTTTTCAACAAAAAATTAATCTCCATTAGCTCTTTCTTACAATAATTTTTCAAAAATACTTTATTTTTAAAATTGGATTTGTATTTTAATATTTTGCACATTTGTAATTCTACATAATCTATAAAATAAGTCTCTTCCTTTCACTATTATACATTAAATGACACCTACTAAGAAGAATGGTTGAATTCGCTCTACCTCAACCACCAAAGCAAGTTCATGGAGTGAAGATTACCCAAGACTATATAAAGAGACAACACCACATTCCCTCAACCAATGCGAGACACTTAATACTAGGGAAAGAAGAGATTTGGAGAATGGACAACATAACATGGGACCTAACATTAGGTAAACCAAGAATAAGGATGGGTCTAACTCTAATACTATGTGAAGAATGTGAAGAAAGAAGAGAATTGGAGAAGGTATTCTTGATTATTCCCTCAAACATGTTGGGATTTAAATAGTGTTAGAAGTAATCCATGAAATGAAAGAAAAGTAAAATTTCTACTCCTAATAATACAATTACAGGAGTCTAAACCTTTTCCATTTAACAAGGAATGGATAATTGCCATAAGAAATGGACCTTGGGCCTAACTCAACCTAAAGTTAGCTCATAAGTTGAGAATTGTCAAAGCCATATACGGAGATAAAACATATTCTCTCAACAATATGGGATACACAAACAACACAAACAAGATGAAATGAGCAGAAAATTGTATATATTGATAGAGGAAATAACCATGTAGAAAAGAAAAAGGTCGTTGCCACTTGAGCCATTTGTTGGGGAACTTGCAAGTGCAATATAACTGGGGTTGGTAGCACGTTTAATTCGGGTGCAAACATCAAAGTATTAAATCATGTCTACCGAATTCTAGTCCTTGGTCGCATTATATGTAATTGTTGGAGAGCTCCTTATCAACTAACATCTACTTCAGACTTCAAAAATCCCTACTGAAATCTTTTTCAAAATACAAACAAACAATATCTTCCTCCAATTTAGTGAATTAGTTAGGATTATCATAACTAGTGGTAATTTACGTTACGCAGATCCATAGAAAATGCAACCGCGCTCATATAGTATCCTCCAACGTTTTGAAGGATCCGACACGGGTGCAGAGACATTTTGGACGATCCAAGCAACATAAGTAGAAACAAGTTAAAATATATCTTGATCTTCAAATTTCTCCCAACGTTAGGCTTGATCACATAAAATATGAACAGCAATCCAACATAAACATTATTGGATCTATCATAGATAATATGGAATCAATATTTAATTTTTTAATAAAAAATGAAGACACAAATTTCAATACCATCAGTGGCAACAATTTTCAAATGTTAAAGAATCTATGCTGCAAATTTTGAGAAAAATACATAAATGCTTCCTCCATTCAGTTTGAGGATTAAGTAAATGATTTCACTGTGTGGAATATTATTACGGTATACTAAGTTGTTGAGACAAAACATTATGCAGATTAATTTGTTTCACATGCATAATAAAGTGATATAGAAGAATAAAAGATAAAACAGACACATTTATCGAAAAATTGTAGATATTTTAATAGGCATACCATACCTTATAACATGTAATCAAGAGAAGAAAGTACATGGTTAAAAAAAGAACAAAAAAGCAAAATACGACAATGTTGCATAAAAGTATGGAACCAGATAGTAGATTTGAAGATCATGAATATGACATGTTTTTGAGATCTAGGAAGCACCGCAAAAGTTAGTACTACGTAATAGTGACAGACCAGAGGTAGATCCGGGAGTTGTACTCTATTTTATTCAAGCTTTATGTTCTTAGCAGTGAACCTATTATATTTCTAAAAGTATGAGTTCAAACCTACTATTTATTGCAATCTTAGTGAATTTTTACACATAAACTTAAACTCCGTCGAAAGGACGGGATTCATATGAACCCCATGTATAAGGCTGCATCCGCCTCTGCGTCATACACGTGTTGGGCACTATTTTCAGTTTTCCTTCTTTTTCTTTGTTTTTTGGGGCATGCATGTATTCTTTTTCTTAATCTCTATTCTAGGTAAAAGAAGAAGAAAAATACCTTGATTCCAACTTTACTGCCCTCTAGATTTGCTGTAGTTATCATCCTTTTCCTTCCTAGCTACTTTTCTCCTTAGTTGTTCTAGTATGTTTTGCTTGTTTATCAGATATCATATTTTGCTATATTTTTCTTTCTTTTACTTTTGGCTATAACTACTGCTTCTTGCATACAGAGAATATGATTTTGAGTCAACTCACATTATGTCATAGAATGTGATTTCATATCCAGCTCACGGAGTGTCCCCGTAATTTCTAAAATTTTGTACTTTAATGACTGTCCATGTCCTCAGTACTAATACCAAGCTGATTAAAAGAAGACATCTCGCGCGTAAAAAAATGTTTAAATTAATCCAACCTGAATTACTCCTAAAGATCCAGAAACTTATGAATTAGATATTGAAGTCATTTGCAGGAATGATGCTCACCAGAGCAGCAAGATGTGCCTCTTGTATGATATTTCCATCTATCTCTAACCGAGCAATAGGAAACTCTGGAAGATGTCCTGACTGCTTCCTCCCAAGTAAATCTCCAGGTCCCCGCATTACAAGATCCATGTTTGCAAGGTAAAAACCATCAGATGATTTCTCAAGCACCTTCAAGCGACTTAGGCTGCTGTCGGTCGACGCCACCAATATACACTTGGACTTCCTTCCTCCACGTCCAACTCGTCCTCTAAGTTGATGCAATTGAGCAATTCCAAATCTCTCAGCATTCATAACAACCATCATAGATGCATCTGGAATGTCAACACCAATCTCAATAACTTGCGTTGAGAGCAAGATATTGGTTTCTCCAGATCTAAACAGGCCTAATGCTTCACTTTTATCATCACTCTTCATTTTTCCATGTAAGATACCACACTTGTACCCTGAAAACTTTTGAGATATGGTCTCAAGATCAGCAGAAGCTGCACGAAGCTGAGGCAATTGCTCAGATTGTTCAATCACTGGATAGACAAGATATATTTTACCGCCTGCTTCTAACTCATCAAGCATCATCTGTACCACAAAATAGTGCTACAGAAAGTTAGACAAAGAAAATAAGTCGAAAGCAAGATCCTATAAATGAGAGAGCAGAATGCAAGAGTTGTAGGGCTAGCTCTCTTAGAAGATACACAGTTACAGCAAAAGAAGGCTTTAAAGGAAGCTTGTGAACGACAAGTACAATTGACTGTATTCTTATTTAGTGGAGTAACAATAGTAATATTTTGGACTTCAAAAGTCACATTTCTCTAGGTTCATGATTACACACACAAAAAGCTGGTTATTCTGTCAAGATGGAACTGAGAGCTGTATATGTCACTATTGCCAAACTTCAAAGAAATACAAAGTATAATTGTGCCTGAGACCAAGAGAAAAGAAAAGATACGACCTGATAGACCTTCTCAAATCCAGGTTCATTTCCTTCAATCAAAAATGTTTCAACAGGAATTCTTCCAGGAGGCAAATCAGTGATCTGTTAAAAGAAATAGCAAAAAAAAGCGACAGATAGAAAAAGGTGATTATTCTGAAGTTACAACAAGAAACTAAAACTTATAGCACTGTTGAATTACCAACAAATCAAGAAAAGCAGGTAAAGAGAGTTCAAAGAGCAAAAGGCTTTCATTGCCCAAACTTTTGACAATATGCCTAACTAAATCATGTAATCCCACCAGTTGAATAACTCGCTAGAAGCTCAAATTTAGACTTAACAAAACTTTGCACGCAGCATAATTCACGAAAGAGTATCACAAATTAAAATAGAACAATAAAGAAGTAAAATTATGAAAACCCAAAGATTACCACTGTTATTGTTCCCATTTTTTTTTCTGCTTCATTACCTTGCACATTTAAATAACCGAGAAATCCCCGAGGCCAGTGGCGCACGGTTCGAAACTCAGTGGATAATGGGTCCTTTCCTTACACACTTACTTTAAGTAACTTCCTTAGAAGTATATAAGTGAGTGAAAAATGAGAATTGAAAGTCAAATTGAATATATGGGGAAAGAAGGAATGCATTCAATGCTCTTAGGGTGGTTGAAGAGGGTTTAAAGTACTCAACCGGAAACATAAATGGGCCAATAGAGAAATGAATGAAGTGGAAACACAACATGATGGTGACATAATACATATAAAAGGAGGCCAAAGTCACAATGAGGTTTTGGGAAGAAGTCTAGTGGGATTAATAGCAGAAGGAGATTCAGAGTTGGTTACCTTGTCGGAGGTTCGAAGATGGACACAGAAGCATTGGATGCAAGCAAACGGGATCAACATATACAAACTGGACCAGAATAGATTCCTGTTTGAGTTTCCATCGAAAAATGCTGCTGAATATGTGATGAAGACTGACTGGTACTGGAAGAAAGAGAAAGTGAAGCTCCAATGGTGGAATCCAACTGTTGGAACGGTAACTAAAAGCAAAAGGATAGAGCATATGTGGATTAGATTAATAGGGCTTCCCCTCCATCAATGGTCTTCTAAAGTTTTCAGAGAAGTGGGGAAATCTGTGGAGGATGGCTAGAGACGGAGGAGGAAACAGAGCTTAAGAACTACTTGAAATGGGCAAGAGTCAAAGTGAGAGGGGACGGTTCTTTGATCCCCAAAACAGTGAAAATCCAGGAAGATGGTATCATCTTCGAGATCCCGATATGGTGTGAGACACCGGTGAGGCCTTCGGTGGGGGAGAAGGAAGAAGACGAGGTCCGGGACCAGCGGGTAAAAGGGAAGGCTTCAAACCAGTGGGTAAAAGAACTTAACCTAACTAAAGGGGGCGGGGCTCGAGGTTTTGAACAGCAAATGGGGCACGTGGGAACATCCAGCATGTGTGGCTTTAATAAAGCACGTGACCAAGCACGTGAGAATCCCCCAGCAAATAACAAACCTGTTATGAAGCACGTGACAAGGCAGGTTGCTCTGATGGTAAGCAGCCTCCACTTCCAACCAAGAGGTTATGAGTTCGAGTCACCCCAAGAGCAAGGTGGGGAGTTCTTGGAGGGAAGGATGCCAAGGGTCTATTGGAAACAACCTCTCTACCCTAGGGTAGGGGTAAGATCTGCATACACACTACCCTCCCCAGACCCCACTTGTGGGATTATACTGGGTTGTTGGTGTTATGAAAAGGAATTTGGGCCCAGGCTCTCTAGCCCAAGTGATTTATGAGGAGAAACAATTACCTAGGCCCAATCCAGATTACAGAGCCGACCCAATACTTGAGGAAATAAGTGTGTTAAAATACAAACCAGCGGTGAAGGAACAGTATAGTTCGAGGAACGCAGAAATTACCAGAAACGAGAACAGAGAGGAA
The DNA here is from genome assembly GCA_005239495.1 of Nicotiana undulata. Classification (NCBI taxonomy): domain Eukaryota; kingdom Viridiplantae; phylum Streptophyta; class Magnoliopsida; order Solanales; family Solanaceae; genus Nicotiana; species Nicotiana undulata. Next base: position 9,079 of record MDKH01124874.1, read on the forward strand.
GGAAGATACGAAGAAGAAGATAAAGAGAAAAGGAAAGAAGATAATGAAGGAGAGTTCCAAATCACCCCTATGCAAGAGAATACCAGTGCAGCTTCTATAGAGGGAGAGAAGGAGGACAACATCCCAGAAGATAACAACAAAATAATTCTGCATGCAGCAGATAACATCGGAACCATGGATTGGGCAATAGAAGATGCTAAACCACTCAATCAACAGATTTTAGAGGAAGAAACAGACCTGGACTTCGAGGTATGCATCTGGGTTCATCAGTATATTATTAAATTAAGCAAGGAATTTGGGGTAGATTTCAGTGGGTGTGAACGAGAAGCAATGGAGCTATTTATGAAAATAGATAGCAGGAGACAGTCCAGTAGAGAGAAAGCAGCAACACAGTCCTACCAGACACCAAAGAGAAAGAGAGTCAAGGAATTAAAGGCCTTGGAACTAGGGAGTAACTTCAAAAGTAATGGTACTAGAAACAAGGAGGGGATCCATATAGATGTTTAATTAATGATTGTAAATATCTTGTCATGGAATGTGAGGGGGTTGAATAGAGTGAGAAAAAGGAGATTGATTAAAAGTTTGTTACTCGGTTGGAAGGCAGGAATATTGTATTTACAAGAATCAAAAATAGAGGGGGATATCAGAGAATTAGTGAGGGAGTTATGGGGCAATAGATGGGTGAGACATGCTCAATTAGAAGCTAGTCATGTGGGATGGTGGAGAATGGTAGGGGGAGGTGGTTGTAATTGGAGCACATACCATCACTTGTAAACTTTCAGGAAAAACTCAGGAGTATGCATTCCACTTATTAGGAGTGTATGCCCCAAATGATAGAATTAAGAGGGAGAAAGTGTGGTGGGAGTTGGCAGGGATTAGAGGTCTATTCGAGGGACCTTGGGTGATTTGAGAGGATTTCAATACAGTGAGGTTCCCTTCAGAGAAGAGAAACTGTTCCAGAATATCGAGAGCAATGATGGATTTCTCTAGCTTTATTGAAGATATGGAGCTGGTAGATATCCAATTAGCAGGTGGAGAACACACATGGAGGAAGGGAGATAGACATGTAACAGCAGCCAGATTGGACAGATTTCTATTCTCAGCGGACTGGAATGAAAACCTCACCAACATAAAACAACAACTGATGCAGAGAGTGTGTTCAGATCACTATCCCTATCCTGTAATGCTTCAATCAGGCTCTTGGGAACCAGTCAAGGCATATTTCAAGTTCGAGAATTGGTGGCTTCAAACTGATGGGTTCATGTGCAAAGTTGAAGGGTGGTGGAAGTCTTTCTCCTGTCGAAGAAGACCAGACTTTATTCTGGCTTATAAACTCAAAGCCTTAAAAGCAAAACTCAAGGAGTGGAGTAAATCAGTTAATCTAGCTGGGCAAAAAGCAAACATTCTCACTCAATTGGCAGATTTGGAAAAGGTACATGAACAAAGAGGCCTGAATAAACATCATTGTCCAAGGAACCTGAGGAGATTGCAAATCGAGAGGAAGTAGCTTGGAGACAGAGATCCATGGCCCTGTGGTTGAAAGAGGGAGATAGAAACACAAAATTCTTCCACAGAATAGCAAATGCACACAGGAGATACAATCATATTGACAAGTTGATGGTAGAAGGGGAAACTTTGCAAGATCCAGAAGATATTAAGAGGGAGATCATCAGATTCTATAAAAAAAATTATACACTGAAGAAGAAGAATGGAGGCCTTCTGTAGCTAGCAGGAACCCGCCAAATGATCTCAACAGAAGACAATTCAATGCTACAGAACTCATTTGAAGAACAGGAAATTTGGGACAGTGTGAGGGCATGTGCAGGTGACAAAGCACCTGGACCGGATGGGTTCTCTATGGCATTTTTCAACAAGTGTTGGGAGGTAGTCAAGGATGATGTGGTAGCAGCAGTACAGAATTTCCATAGCCAAGGTGTTTTTGAAAAAAGCATGAATGCCACTTTTGTGGCATTAATTCCAAAGAAGGTGGGGGGCAAAGAACTAAAAGACTTCAGGCCTATCAGTTTGACAGGAAGTGTTTACAAGATAATCTCAAAGCTGCTAACAAAGAGACTTAAAAATGTGATAAACAAACTGGTGGATTCACAACAAATGGCATTCATCAGGGGCAGACAGATCATGGATGCAGTCCTAATAGCTAATGAATGCATTGACACAAGGAAGACAACCAAAGAGCCGGGAATGATATGCAAGCTGGATATCGAGAAAGCATACGACCATCTGAATTGGGAATACCTTCTTAATTCTCTAAGAAGGATGGGCTTTGGAGGAAGATGGATTGGTTGGATAAGATACTGTATTTCAACAGTAAGCTTTTCCATCCTGATCAATGGGGCCCCAGCTGGCTTTTTTCAATCTCAGAGGGGGCTAAGACAAGGGGATCCCCTCTCTCCCTTTCTGTTCATTATTGCTATGGAAGGTCTTAGTGACCTGGTAAAAGTAGCTCAAACAAATGAATGGATTAGAGGATTTAAAGTGAGTAGCAGAGCTGATAGCAACATGAGGATTTCACACTTGCAGTATGCTGATGATACCTTAGTGTTGTGTGAAGTTGACAGGGAACAAGTAAAGATTTTGAGGGTGATTTTCATCCTCTTTGAAGCAATTTATGGGTTTCACATAAATTGGCAAAAGAGTTTCGTATATCCAGTTAATGAGGTGACAAAAATTCAAGACTTGGCCAACATTCTGGGGGGACAATAGGGCAAAAGGCATATGGGATGCCTCTGGGTGCAAAAAGCAAGGCAAAAGGCATATGGAATAGTGTAATAGAGAAATGTGAGAAAAGGTTAGCAAATTGGAAAAATCAATACCTGTCCATGGGGGGAAGACTGACACTGATAAACTTTGTGCTTGATGCCATGCCTACTTACATGATGTCCTTATTCCCAGCTCCAGTTTATGTAGTAAAGAAAATTGAGGCTATGAGAAGAAAATTTTTGTGGGAAGGCACCAGTGAAAACAAAAGTTTCATTTGGTGAAGTGGGAAGATCTGACTTCCAACAAAAGGGCAGGGGGTCTAGGAATAAAGAATTTAAGAGTGCAAAACCAATGCCTAATGATGAAGTGGCTATGGAAACTGGCGGCAGAGGATCAAACTTTGTGGATAGAGGTCATTAGGGAGAAATATGGAAACAAAGGCAATTGGACAACCAAACTAGTGAGAAGCCCATATGGTGTCAGCTTGTGGAGATCAATTAGAAATCTCTGGCCAAAAGTGATTAACAAATCAAAGTTCAAAGTAGAAAGTGGAAATAGAGTGTCTCTGTGGAATAACAACTGGTTAGGACAAGGAACCCCGAAGGGTGTCTTTCCTGACATTCATGAAATAAATCAGCAACAACAAGCAGTTGTAGCAGAGCTTTGGACTGCCCAGGGATGGGATTTCACTTTCAGGAGAATGCTAAACGATTGGGAGATTGACTGATTGACTGAGTTCTATAGGGTCCTGGAACAGTTCAAAGGAATCAATACAAACCAAGACCTTATCATGTGGCAAGGGAATGGGCAAGGAAAGTTCTTAGTTAGCAGTGCGTACAAAGAATACAACCTTGCAAACAATCAAATCGGATGTTGGCCATGGAAGATGATATGGAAAGTCAAAATCCCATACAAGGTCGCTTGCTTCACATGGTTATTGGCAAAAGGTGCAGTCCTAACATAAGATAACTTAACAAAAAGAGGATTTCAAATGTGCTCTAGGTATTACTTATGTGGGGAGCAGGCAGAGACAATCAACCATCTTTTTTTGCATTGCAAGTTCACTATCCAGATACGGAGGATCTTCATTAGTCTAAGGGGAATCCCATGGGCAATGCCGGGAAGAATCCTTGATATTCTAACTAGCTGGTAAAGAGGGATTTCTTTCGAAAGACAAAGAGAGATGGAGAATTGTCCTAACTTGTATTTGGTGGACAGTATGGGAAGAGAGAAACCAAAGATGCTTTGAAGGAAAGTGCAACAACCTCCAGAAGATAAAGATGAAATGTGTAGCTTTGTTTTATTTTGGTGTAAAGGAAAATTTTTGGAGGACCATGAAGCCATCTTAGATGCCCTAGACTCATTTTAAGAAGAACTAGGAGGAAGAGTGTCCTCTTTTTTTTGGTTTTTGGGTAATTTTTGTAAGGACACTGGGAGACTTCACATTTTCAGTGAAGTCTTTATATTAATATACAAATTGTTAACTTCTCAAAAAAAAAAAAATCTAAAATGATCTCAGTGAACTGGCAGTAGCATATAAACATAACAAAGTATACAAACTCTTAACATACCTGTGTCAAAGACATGTCTCCATACAAAGCCAGAGCCAATGACCTTGGGATTGGAGTGGCTGACATAGCTAGGACATGTGGAGCCATAATTACACTGTCCTTGGAGGAATCGTCCGAGATACTCGACGAGAGCTTGGAACTTATTGAGTTGTAATATAACTGCAAGACCACAGTTTTCATCAATTCCCGGTGAAAGACCGACACCAAGTGAAACCGAACATGTGCCCCACATTCATGAATTTATAGGCTTCCTTCCTTGTTATAAAGAGATCTCATCAACTTAAATTAGTGCATTGACAATGATGCATGAAGATTTTTACAGATCCTTGAAATTAAAGACAATCTCAGATTCAAGTGTTATGGTCTATTCACATAAAACGAGATCACCATTCACCAGATTGGAGCTTCTCCATTATAGCATAACTGTGAACTGATCATATTAACCACAATTGGTTTACACCCAAAAAAAGAAAAGGAACCGTGAAGCTGCTCACTTAACTACAAAAATCTGGTTACTTGTAGTAAAAAGCTTTTTCAACATAACTGAAGTAAGGACATACTTAACCAGGATGCAAGGCGATTCCTACTCATTGAAGAAAAACTGTCACAAATAAATGCAGCAGTATTCTGTTGCTTGGCAGTATATTATCAAGTTTGACTTTGCTGGAGAAAAAAGTGTTTGACAAGTTTATGAAATCATATTGATTCACCAAAATAAAAATCAGGCAACCCCACATAAAAGCAGTGTAAGTTTTCATCAGTAACAAGTTATCATCAATAAAATTTAACCAATCATCTATACAGGCATATATCTTCAGTACTCCACAAATTTAAGTATACTACAATATCACGCTTTGCATTAGTGCAAAGGATTGCTCCTTTCCTTCAAAATCTCATCAACAGCTAGAGAAACAAGACAAGCACAATTGACCCAAAAGAGCAAACTTCACCGCGTTACATGCAAAAAGAGAACTAGCAACCTGACACTCACACATAAAACAGTCAGATGACGAATAAGTAAATGATTTGTTATTATTCCTTGTTTGGTTTCATCGTGATTGCAAAGTGTGCAATCTCCAGAAGCTTCTAGAAGCACAATCACCAATCAGCGCAAGGCAGGTCAAGCACATTACCTTGCTGTTAAATCTTCCTCTCTGGATAACTCCAAACCTATGTTGCTCATCCACAACAGCAATGCGTAAAGCTGAAAATTCTACTTTTTCAGCGATTAAGCTGTGAGTCCCAATGACCAAAGAGATGTCTCCAGCTTGGAGACCCTGCCAACAGATAGCAAACAATAAAATAAACCGGAAAGAGAAACATAAAACCACTGATACAAAAAGCACGCCAATTATAGGTGATTTTTCATCAGGTAAAGTTAAATTTCATTCATAACAAGCATCCAAGGGATGAAGCTGAGTATAAAAAGAGAGGTAAGCTCCTGTAAATACCTTGACGTCCTATCAAAAAAGTCAAGGAGCTGACAAAATCCAAAAACATGCCAGTTATAAGTGATTGTGATACTAAGAGGGAGAATTCTCCAGAGTAGTGCTTCATTGCTGAAAGAATACCCTGAACTCTTTATTGATAAAAGAATGTTCCATATACATATAGAATGAAGTAGAATGGGTTTCGAATGAAGTAGAGGTAAGCTCCTGTAAATACCTTGACGTCCTATCTAAAAAGTCAAGGAGCTGACAAAATCCAAAAACATGCCAGTTATAAGTGATTGTGATACTAAGAGGGAGAATTCTCCAGAGTAGTGCTTCATTGCTGAAAGAATACCCTGAACTCTTTATTGATAAAAGAATGTTCCATATACATATAGAATGAAGTAGAATGGGTTTCGAATTCAAAAGGGTAAAAGAATTTACCTACTTTACCTACAATCCATCGGTAATTAATGATGTGGACAAAAAGCCAACCATGTCCAATAATACACCACATAAAAGTTGAGAAGCGATCACAATAACCGCACAGAAAAAATTCTAGTAGTTTCACAATTTTTTACCTCTAATTCTGAAATCTAGTCTTCCATGATTTTCATTCCAAATTCATCAACCATGAGGCCACACCCTTCGGTGCCTCCCAATCCAACTTTATCTACTTATCTATTCGAACATTTTGCTTGTGATCTCCACAATCAACATAGATTCAGTTATTTTGGATAGAAGTATAAGTTACATCATCTAGGTGTTATCAATTTGACATGATGTCACTTCCCTAGAAATTAAAGTAACTATTGGTTTCATTGGTGAAAGAGGCAGTGTTTAAAAAAGCGCCCGCTTCCTCGCTTTAAGCGAGAAGCTGCACGCTTCACCCTGCTGAAGCGACTCAGGTGTAGAAAAGCGACCGCTTCCCACTAAAAAGCGAGAAGCGGGAAAGCGATGCGATGCGAAGAAGCGACCGCTTCTGTGTTTTAAAACAGAACCAACCTTATTTTATTAAAAACGAGGTTTGGTCTTTCATTAAAGGAACAAATGAGGGTTTTAAAGACACTGGTCGACTTCTTCTTCATCGACTGAAAGCATCAACTTCTTCAACTTCAAGTTCAAGTCTTCAACAACAACAGGTATGTTCTTTCACTGTTTAAACGTCCAAAAAGCAGCGAAATGCTGGCGAATTTTTTCTTTTTACCTTCGGTTCTTTCTCAGAATTGATGCCAATTTTTAACAGTGTAAGAAAAAATTGCCCAGTTTTTTTTTCTCCTCTGCCCAGTTTTTTTTACCTCTAATTTTTAAGTTGAAGAAGATGACAAGCAATATAATAATGATAGTGGAATACAAGAGGTCGCGAGTTCGAGTCACCCCAAGAGCAAGGTGGGGAGTTCTTGGAGGGAAGGATGCCGAGGGTCTATTGGAAACAACCTCTCTACCCTAGGGTAGGGGTAAGGTTTGCGTACACACTACCCTCCCCATACCCCACTTGTGGGATTATACTGGGTTGTTGTATTGTTGTAGTGGAATACAAGAATTTGACAATCTTGTAGAAGAATAGGATGCTCATTTTGTGCTTTAATTGATGCTACTCTTTAGTTTTTTAATTGAAGTATTGAACATTTGCTTACAATTGCATATGTTGTCTATGCATTATTTATTTTAATTTTTTTATAATTCCGCTTCACTTCAAAAAAAGCGAGCGCTTCGCTCGTGGCTTCTCGCTTTTCGTGAAATGGGGGTTGTTGCTTTTCCTCGCTTCACGCTCTTCACAACACTGGAAAGAGGTGAACATGGATATAGGAGATGAGTAACTGTTGCTTACAGAAATAAAATAAAACAAAGTGTCTCATCTCTATCAGTTTAAAACTTTTAGGTAGGGGATTCACATAATTTCAACATGATACGAGTGAAGAGAAGGTCTTAAGTTAGGGCCTCCCCGTCACTGGTCAACAAAATATCTTTGGTAAGCTCCTGACTCGAGAAAAAGAATCAGGCTTGCACATGATGTCACAGACCTAAGATAAATAGAAGTATCTCCTCTCTAACAAGTCAAATTTGAGATGACATGGTTCACACAATACAACATTATTAAATAAGGAGATGAAATTGCCTGCAACATAATTAGCTTATGCCAACTGTTAACAGGATTTGTTTTCAGAAGTCTGTTAGCAAGATATTGTTCGAGATATGTAGTTAAACCACTGAAGGTTACAATTTACTCATGAAAAAGTAGTATAACAATTTAGAATTAATATATCATGTTTGTTAAGATTAATTATGCTTTAAATATTGATAGGGTTTCATAGAGAAACTCATGTGGATTCCAGAAACCTTTTTTCCCTTCAACTCTTCGTTCTTGTTTTCTTTCTCCTTTAATTACATTTAAGTGCTGCTACGTTTAGACTACAATCACATGAAATTCTTTATTTCAAACCATTTAAGCAATAATGTGCTAATGAGTACCTTTTCTCCCAATTTGAAGCCTAAATTTCAAAGTCAGCAAAGCAGCTTTTGCTTAAAGATATCCCACATCAATGGTAACACGAACCATGTAACAAGGAAAAGATGAAGTGCTGCCTAAAGATTTCTTACCTGGCGAATCAACCGTGATTCCCTTGTAGATGTTGAGCCTGTCAATAAAGCAACTGATGGCTTGCATTCTGCCTCTTCCATGTTTGCTAATAGGCTCTGAATTTGCTCATAATGCTGAACAGCAAGCAACTCGGTCGGGACCATAAAAGCTGCCTAAAGATGAGAACAACTTAGCAATTATTACATGTGGCACCGGGTATACAGAAGGTGGAAAGAGTTTATAGCACCAAGCTTGCATTTATATAAAGGATGTATGCAAAAAAAATTGTGATACTTGTATTAACAATCATAATATAGTTAATAAAACAAACTAAAATATAGCCACAGACAAATTACATGTTCATGCAGCAAGAAATATTGGTGTGGACTAACCTGGTAACCTAAACCAATAACCTCCAAACATGCTAAAAATGCAACCACAGTTTTCCCGCATCCAACATCACCCTGAAAAAGAGTGCAAATTTGCAACACACACACATCAAATCAGCAAAGAACCTCTCTAGTCTCCCAAAAGAAAGCCGAGTAATTCTACTCTAGAAGCAAGATTATCGTTTCAAGATTTAAATTCTAAGATTCGGGGATATGGATTCTAATATGGATACAGGTGCGGGGATACGGCTAAAAATAATTTAAAAAGTAAAAAATCTCTAAATTATGAGAAACTTTGGGGAATACTTACCTATAGCTTGTAAAGTGTGGTTTTCTTTTCAATTCTCAAGTTGTAGAAAAATATAGGATTGATTTCCTAGGTACTTCAACGAAGGTCAATGCGAGACAAAATAATGTTATACAGCAAAAAAGCCTAGTATGCAAGAGGCACTTCATGCTATAATTTTTTTCCTTTTCCTTGACTTCTTGCTATAATTTTTTTGAGAAGGTTAACTTCTTGCTATAATTATTTCACACAGAAAAAAGAAGAAAAAAAATCTCTTTAGATGTGGCTTGCTACCTATTGAAACAACTAGTCTTATCCTTCCACTTTCCAACAAGTATTATACCTTGTTTTTCTTGCTCTTATTTTCTCTAAGCATTGAAATGCTCATTCTGCAACTCGTTTTACCCCGTTAATTGATCTTTTCTTCTTTCTTGTACTAGGCCACCATTCATTCTCCAGTTTTTTCTTTTTCTTTTTCTTTTTCCTTCTCTTATGCTCTGAAATGCTTACGCAGCATCATTATATCTTCATGGTATGCTACTTCTTCTCACTATGCTTTTATCTTTTTCTAGGAAGAATAGAGGGGATTGCTAATTTGGGTTAATATTACTCCCCAGGTTTGTTTTTTCAAGTTTAAAATTTCCATTATGATTAAAATTGGAAAGGTTTTGCCTTCTTCTTGTTCATGTTTTTTCTCCTCGAGGGTTCGTGGCGAATGGTGGTCTTCGCATGGACTTTTTTCTTCCTTTTACCGAGCCATTTTGAATGTATTATTGTTCTAACGTGTTGTGCGCATGCAGAAATGCAAGCATCTAGATGTCAGCTAGAAAGGGTGAAAGTGTGAGTTGTTCTTTGAGAAATAATCTTTGCACTTGAATAAAAAAGTCTATCGTACTTTCCAAATTTGTTTATTGAGTGTTGTAGAATTTACATGGATTTTTGAGTGATTTGAGGCGAATAAAATTTTATGTAGATGTGCCTAATTTTTGGGTTAATTACAGAGAGTTTCCTTTCTAGTTGGTTAAGGCTCAAGATTTTCTCTTGGAGTCTAAATAAGGAGAAGCACCTCTCCTCTAGTTTAGATAGTTCATTCACTTAATATTAGTTTCTACCCCAATTTAGAGAGATATCTGCAAGGACAATTGTTTTACCAACCTTATTCTCACAATGCAGTTCTCTTAATGCAATAAATCTTTGGCCGTTCAACAAAACAAAGGGTTCTTGAAAATATAGCCATGGTATCATGGCCCTATTAAGGATTAATCGCTGGAACCTGATGAACCTATCTATTTAGATATTCAAAATATTGTGATCTTTTGGTCTACTTGTGGGATTTATCGAAAACAGCTTCTCTACCTTCCCAAGATAAAAGTAAGGTCTGCGTGCACACTACCCCCAGACCCCACTTGTGGGATTTCACTGGATTTGTTGTTGTTATTGTTATTGTTATCGTGGAAGAGTTGCGATGACAAATTTTCCATTCAAATCTTAACCGACATTCATTCCTTTAGTAGAATTTAATGATATTCAATGATAAGAAAAGTTATGTAGGAAGATGGGAGAAACTTATTAGAATCTTAAACTTATGAATAGAAGAGCCATTACACACAAACACAGACACAGACACACACCGTAGCACACATATACACATTATACGTATGTATATGTATGTTATGTATGTTTGTGTATGTACATAATGTGTGTGCGTGTATTAATATCATATAATAACATAGGAGTGCCTTCAACTAAAAGCTTGACTCCCAATTCAATGCAAGCAAACAACATTAGCAAACGAGTATTCACTAAGGCAATGACAGAAACAAAAGAAATGGAATATGCAGATTAAGATTGAAGACTCGTACAGTAAGGAGCCACCAGATTACAACATCCTGAATGGATGAAATTTATAATCAAACTATTAATAGAATAAAGAATTAGTTAATCTCCCAGTTAAATGTCTAAAGAATAAAAGTCAATGGCTTGTAATAAGAATGAAAAGTGTGATGTTAGAAGAAATGGACAAATACCAAAGATAATTCCCCCTTCCCCCACCCCAAAAACAACTAGCAAGTAAACAGTAAAGCAGATCCCATTACCTGTAGTAGACGATTCATTGGGACAGGTTGCTTTAGATCCCAAATAATTTCTGAAGCAGCTCGTAGTTGACTGGATGTAAGAGAATACGGAAGAGCCTTCAGAAATTTCTTAGTCAGCATGGACCATCCATCTATATTGACCAAATTGAATTCAGATTTCCGATACTTATCCAGCAATCCATCTTTCTCTACTTCTGTGCCAAGACCTTCAAGCATTTGGAATAACCGCCCCAGCTGAAAGACAACAAAAACAGTGGGTGATATTAAAAGCATCTCAAGCCTCACGAATCATTGACAAGCATCCATGACTCGGGTGAAAGACTTTTATTGTGCCTCTATTTCATGTGATTAAATTCTCCAGCCGCCAATTGACCATCAAAAGGTCACTTCTGTTAAAGTCAACATACATACTCAAGCTCATCCCCCTTGAACTCTACGGTAGATCAAAAAGTCCCACTGAAGCAATCAAATCAAGTTTAGAGGGAGGAGAGAGGAAAACTTCACACCCAATCATAATGGGTACCCCAGTTGGGTTCAACAGCACCTTGACAGAGTTGATCATCTTATAAGCATCCAGAAAGCGGAAACAGCAATACTACTGGTCCCACATATAGGTTTTTGATAAAAATCAGAGACTTCGTACTACATGTTACCTATAGACATCTGGTGCAGAAACAGTGCTCTTGCCATATTACCCAAAGATGGAATCTCTTTTTCGACTGAAGTCTTTTTTGTGATGTAATCTACCTCCATACCCATCCCTCTATCTTAAAAGGTAAATCAGATTTATATTATATGGAATGATGGAGGAGTAGCTGCTTGCAAACAAAGTTCTACAAGAAACCATAATCAAACACGGAAAGAAAATCTAGAGCAGATTTGCTGCACCTTCCTCTCTGATAAACTAAGGGAGACTCACACCTTGTCATGACAAAGGCATAGCTACCTTCGAAAAGGCTTGAACCCAAATAAAATCTTACAGTTAGACTGCAGGACTTAATGATGACAGAAAGGATGAGAGCGCAAGATGAAGCAGCTTAACAGAGATGATGTTAGCAGAATACCATAATCCTTCCTAGTAGTGTATGTAAATGGGAATGATGTCTGTTCTCCTTCAGTCATTGGCTGGAAGGATGGTCCAGAAAACAAAAGCATTTTGCTGTTAAATACTTAGAACAGATTGAAATCCTAAAGAGCGATGCTCTCGCTCTTATTTTCTTCAGTCAATTGGTGCCAGGATGGTCCCAAAAACTAAAGCATTTGTTTTTAGAAACTTAGAACAGCATGAAATCCCCAAAAAACAACAAATGAAGAACTATAATGGTTTGGAGCTTTGCAACTTGCAAAGTATGATTTTGGAGAACAGGGTTAAAACCTCCCATCATTACAGTAAAATGAAGGCACAAGAACGATGCTTATCAAAACAAGAGTGTAACTGCTCCAGCATCAGGTGCATATAATTAAAGAATACATGCAAAAAGGAAAAAAACGAAAGAGGAAGAAGAAAAACCAAGTGCAGCTTAGAATCCAATTCACGAGAAAACAAAAATCAGACGTCTTATGATATTTTAGTTCTTCTTTTCTGGAGAAATTGAAGAAGGAAAAGAAAGCAAGAAATTTAACAACTAAGAAACTATTTAGCTCCTCTTAGATCCAAAACTATGATTACCTGGAGATAAAAGAATTCATCAAACACAAGCCTTTTGCGAGCTAACTCAGCCTCTTTTAGACTTTTTGGCTGGTGAATTCCTGCATATGCCTGCTTATCATAAAGCCACAAGAGGAAAAAGAAAAAATTAGTCTCAACAAAGATGCACACTGGGAGTAAAATGGCATGTCATTGACATAGAAAAAATTAATAAAAGTATCTCATCTTTAACGATTAAGCTTTCGAATAAGGTCGTTCACACAGGCCAACATAATACCAGAGCAAACAAAAGTTCTAGGTCTGAGTCCCACCGTCACCCATTAACAAAACATTTTTCATGAGCTTGGCGAAATGAATCGGGCCCAACAAAAAGATCTTCAGCGGTCTCATTATTGTTCTCGCACATGATACAAACATCAGAGAAGGGGAACTGAATCTCCAAATTACTATTAGGAGAGGGGTACTAAAGGAGGAGGAATGGAGAATGTGGCAGAGAGATCCATAGACACTGTGAAGAAGAGTGAGCTAAATTCTGAATTTTGTAAGTCAATAGGTAATAAAAGAAGAAAGTCTCAGCTGTAAGTTTCTAACACCACGAGTATGGGACGATGATTTAGGTGTGTAAAATACTCAACCATGAATAAGACTATCCATCATCGATGGGAGAGGAAATGCACGTCGCAAGAAATATTAGGTCTGTTATAGAGGTCTGAGAGTGAGATCTTTAGGTGTCATTAAGTAAGATAGTAGATACTTCATAACTTCATCAGCTATTGGACAGTTCATGTATTTTCTCCGGAAAAGATTGATTGTATCACTATATACTTAACCAATTAACCTAACTTTGAAGGAGAAAGAAAAAGCACAAGTAACAATTAAAGCAAATTTGACAAGTACTTATAAAAGTTTTTCTTTAAGTAACTGAAAAAGCAATAAGAAGTGTGCGAACAACAACAACAACATACCCAGTGCAATCCCAAAAGTAGGGTATGGGGAGGGTAGTGTGTACCATATGTCACCTCTACCTTGTATGAGGTAGAGAGGTTGTTTCTGATAGACCCTCGGCTCAAAGAAACAAAGCAAGTTTGAGAAAAAAAAACAGTAGTGAAGAGGTCATGTTGAAAATAATCGAGAAAAGGAACAGTAATGACAAATAATAAGATAGCCTATGCAAAGGAACCAACAGGTAATATAAAAATTGCAGAATAGGATAATACGAGAATAGCATAAAGAGTATGCCATATGTTTTATTTCTTAGTTAGTTGAAATTCAGTTGTACAGAAAATAACATGAAAACTCGTGTTATTTTTCCAGATCCTCTCAGCTTTATCATTGTTTCACTCAAAAGAATGTTACGCAACATGTTGTGTCTTTGCAGAAACAGAAAATAGGACAGCCAGAAAACAAAAGAGATAAAGGAAAGGGGGAATGTGAAGTTGGACAAATGAAGAGTTCACTAGCCTAATTTGGTAGCAATAGTATTAAGGTTTTTAAGCTAGTATGGCGGGTAATTTATGAAAAACAATATACTTCAAGGGATTTTGTTAGTATTAATTTATGAAAGATAAGGGGCTTATTTTAAGATGTGAAGAAATGGATCTTGGGCCTAACTCAACTCCAAAAGTTAGCTCATGCGGTGAGGATTGCCCAAAACCATATAAAGAGACCTACACATCCCTCCACAACTGATGGGGGACTCTTCTAACAACCCCCACATGCCCAAGTCTGGACATTTGGAGTGTAGACAAAATAACATGAGGTTCCAACATTGGGAAACCAAGAGTTGGGACGGGTCTGGCTTTAACTCAACCCCAAAAGTTAACTCATGTAATGAGGATTGCCCGAGACCATATAAAGAGGCCTACCTATCCCTCGGCCATTGTGGACTCTTATAACAGAAGACAAAAAGTTCGAAGAATTAAAAGATATTTATGCACAATCAACAGTCAGATGCCATAAAGCCTGATGTGTAATCTTCACTTTCTCCCTTTCAATACCTCCCCACCAAATTTTTTGTTGAAAATCACCAAGTAATCTCCAACAAATCCTGAGGTGTGAAGAGTGGATTACAGGATAAACACCTCCGTAAGTGTTTCCACAATAGAAGATTTACGAAGATATACAGAGAAAAGTCTATCGACAACCCAATCGTTGAAGTTTTGAATAACATCTTTGATGGGTACTTATTTACTAAAAAATCAGTTCAACCACCAGCAGCACAACAAAGTACTAAATGTAAATCTCATTGCTTTACATAAAGCAATTAGAAATTAATAGTTTCATAGAGGGGGTCTGTAAAATTGGACGGAAGAGGAATGAGAACCAAAAAGAAGAAAATGAAACAGCGAAATTTGATCCAATTGTTGCTGAAGCCTTCTTTCATAAGGTCAGTATTGCAGTAACTGGATTTCTTACCAGATTCTTCAAGTGGTCTCTTATCTCTTCCTATCGGAGCACTGGTTATGGAAGAAGGCATTAGCAACAACTGGATTTATTACGAGACAACTCATGATCTGTTATGTCTGTGCATCTAGCACTGAGTTGTTATCATATAATTACCACCCCCACTCCAGGATATCTTTTGTTTCATTTCTTCTGGAACCAGAGGCACTTTTACTATGGATTAAATTCTAAGTTTCTAACACAAGAAACCCAATGTGTAAACTCAGCATTTAATGTATATTTCCTGAAAGATCTCATTTTCATTGTTAGTCACGTCATTTCCTTTTCCAGTATAAACGGTGCAGTATAAAACTAGAGAAGACGACGTAAAACTGAGGAGGCATATGAGAGCAATAACTTACGTCACGAAGGCTTAGGAGTCCAAAATCGTGAGCGAGATCTTCAGGTATGGGATCGATATTGGATGGAAGCACCTTTAAAGCTCTATTTAAATATTAAAAGAAAGGCATATAGTACTTCAGAAGAATGGTAACACAGAGTTAAAATCAAAATTACAAACAGCAATAAACAAATAAACCACGCAATATGACAAAACACTTTCTTTGTACAACTTCCACCTAGAAACTATGTCCATGTTTCAATTAGGAAAACAATCAAATCTCAAGACAACATAAAGGGATCAGCTGGAATATTTGCTACAGGCAGACACTACAAAAGAGTACGTGCAGAGAACGGATGCTGAAAATGATAAATTTGGAACCCTAAGACCAAGTTAAAAGAAGCCAGACTCCACATTTGGTACATGATTACTGTTCAGCTTTGTACTTTAATTACTCTTATATCATCAACTTATGTATGTTTTATCTTCAAAAGAAAATGAAGTTGTCAGACCCCACAGAGAGTACAGGTGCTAATACTGGTATTAGAGGCATTATTTAGTTACATTCCATCATTTAGGACAGTTCAGTTAGAGCTTTTGACAGAGGAATAAGTAGTAATGCTAAATCTCAATTCACAATATTCTTCAAGACGTCCTTTGCACCTATGTGCTCTAATATAGCCTCGTGAATTTCAAATGGTTCTCCATAACAGAAGGCACTGTTATGAGCATCAAGCACACACCTAAACCTAGCATAAACAAGCTTATCGTTGGAGCCTTTCTTGATGAGTAATATGTATTTTTTTTTATAATAACATTCAGTACCAAGCTAGTACTGAATAGTGAATAGTTACAAACAAAAGTAAGAAGGAATCCTTTAATTCTGTAAGGACTCCAGAAACTCCAGAATAGCTACTGGGCTCCCAACAGTATGTCAATTGCATATTTTTGCGTAGTTCCCTTGCATGGGCCTATTGTTTTGATATAATGAAGACGTTGGGCCACTTTTTGATTTCTTGTTTATGCTTTTTAGTTTTAATCTGCTGCCTGACTGTATGGGGCCACCTAGTGCCCCAACTTGCATGCATGTGATGGTACAGAGACGCCCAGATCTTTATTTGTGGTTAAGTTTTCTTTATCATGAGAGGTTCATCGGGTGTCAGTAGCACCCCTCTAGTTTTGGGTCTTGACACTTCCCTAGGTATTTTAGGTTCTTCCTTGGATATTTACTTCTAATTTATTACTTGGTGGAACAATGACTAGGAATATCCTTTTACTCCACTTGGTAAGTTCCCTAAAATGAAAAAAAAATCCGGCACTTCCTCTACATTTTTACCTGACCTTATTAAGATATTAGTACAACAACGAGATCTTGTCTCTTTTCCAAGCCTTAGTTTCTGTTCTCTTAGGTTGTCCACTGATTCCATTATCAAATTGACTACTAATTCATAACATCTCGTGACAAGTTCAAGCTTTGTCTTTAACCCTCCTGTTTATGCAGCCTATGAAAAGTTTAGAGTTTTTTTATTAAGATAAAATGCTTGTGCAATTTCAAACAACTGAGGTAGGTTAATGAGATCATCAAAAAATATGCATATGCATTTCTTCCTGCTACGTCATACAGCCTATGAAACTTTTGGAGTAATTTGATACGAAGTTTAGTGCTTCTTGAGCAATTTCAAGAAACTAACGCAAGTTCAATGGAATCAACAACGTATATCATGTGCCTTAAATAAAAGTTGTCCTTATTTAGACAACGCCTTACTGATAACATACAACATAAATACATGTAAAACTAGAACAAAATAAACAGATATCTGAAGAACAAGAAAGTAAAAAGTGAGAATGTAAACAAATAGGATTCTCATGACAAAATGGCAAGAAATGGCTTCTTAAAGATTACACTATGCGCATACTATCAGAAAGCATCATTTGAGATCTGACCTTGAAATCACATCCCTAAGGAAGTTAGGACTTAAACCTCCTTTTGAAGGATATATAGGATACGGCCTCCCTTGTGCACAAAATGATGGATCCTTTTCATCTTGTAGCACATCCATATTGTATTCCCTCATCTCATAATGATTTTTCGACCGCATAATCCGCACCTTTCAAATAGTAGCATAGAGATTACAGTATGTGAGAAATTAAGAAAAACAAAATAAGATGCAGTGCCACAATGATAATAACTTCATGTTTTCATAAACACAATAAACCATCGATTACTCCACATAACGGCCTACAATTATGAGCAACCCTTATAGATCGCCATGTGCTCATCCACTCAAAAGACTGAGACACTAAAAAGGAATAGTGAACCTATCATTTGTCTCATTATTAATAATTAGAAAACTAAGAAATCTAAAAACTCTGCCCTGCCCTTATTGACTTGTACTTGTATCAAAAACGAATGCCTGAATGTGAATGGCGAAAGCTGCTATTTGACATTTAAGATTCAAATTGCAACCATAGCAAGGAGTTTCCCATGACAAAGCTCATCAAATCGCACACGGCATAATAAACACATTATTAAGTTTGGGAAATATTAGAAACTGAAAAAACCTATAACTAAGAAAAGTAACCAATTGTTTAGATCACTTAATAGACCATAACAGCTTCAGTTTAGCTCAAGAGATCACTTGTACAATGAGTACTAAAAATTTGTTAACATTAGCATTAAAGTTAAAATTGCTAGAAGATCACACAGAGAAACATTCCAATGATGGATTAAAGATATATGAACTCACCTTACCGCTGACACATACAATGTCTCCCACCTTTTGCTTCTCCTCTAGGCTCTTGAGAAAAGGTAGATATGTGAAACGAGTGCCTCGGAAAAACTTTTTCAAGTGTAAAAATACTGTTTTCTTCCTTCCACTATCAGCTTTATCACTCTCTAAAGCAGCACCATCATCCCTAGAAGTGGATGGTGATTCACTATCTACAACATCACAAGCGACAACCACCTCAAGGAATGACAAAGAATAGCTAGCTCTTACTCCCCTGCATGGAAAAATACGAAAAGATAATTTATTCAACTTAACAAAGATTGTTTTGTATATTTGACGTAAGAAGTATTAGATGACTTAACACTGTTTTGAAAGCATATACACCAATGAAAGCAAGAGAATTCACTTATAAATTAGGAGCTGTTTGATAAAATATCACTGTTTCATGAGGTACTATATAATTATACTTCAATCAAAATACAGGAACAACAAATTCCAGGCAAACTTGATATTTATTTAATAAGAACCTATTGGAAACAGCAAATAGGTTGTACTTAGTTTGAAAAGGAAAAATAGAAGAAGAAAACAAAACTAAAAGTTACATCCTGCCATATGATATATGGAAACCACTTATGATAAATTGACTGAAGATTGTCCCAACCCATCCACCCACCCTCCCCAAAAGAAAAGTTTCATCTACAGTAGGATGCTTAGATTTATTTCTTTCAGCTACGGCAAACTTGATATCCACCTACCTAGAACATAGTGCCTCATCATTCGCACAGTGAAAGTTTAGCAATTCCCACTTTTGCACTCACAGCATCAAAATGAATAAAAAGGAAATGTCGCCTTAGTTACGAACCCACTTGCCGTAAGACAATCCGTGGTATACTGAAAAATGGAACAACCCACATCATATTCGAATATCCACTATTATTTTCTTTTTTTATCTGAGGAAGCAAAAGAGTCATCCACTCTGTTTCTTCTCACCAAATCTAATGAAATAAATTAGCAAAAAGTTGAATGAGTGCCGGATATTCATTGGAGATCCATGATCATGGCATATAAATGATAGAGCTAACCGGCCTCAATGGCTTTAGGATAGTGCTAACCAGCCTCCAGGACTTTAGTTCTACAGCAAAGGGAGTATAGTAGGGAATATCTGGTAGGCGCACGCTACAAGTCCAAACTGTGGCTATTCAAACAAGATCCAGTATTTAAGTGGAGAAGAGTAGCGGGCTCATTATCCCAAGTTTCGAAGCTGAAAAACGGATTTCTCAATCCAAAATAATGGTGCTAACTATTCCACATTCCAAAGAGAAATTGAAATAATCCAACATTCATAACTTATTAGAATCAATAACGAAGCATGAGTCCTCGTGCAAATCATAAACGCTAAGGTAAGAACTTCTGAAAAGGTAATTCACCTCGAGGATAAGATTTTTCCCACAAAAATCAAGTATTGCCCGTCCTCAATTCCAGTCTGTGCATTTTGTAGATCAACATATGTCCGAGGAAAATGCTGCAGCAATTTGCGCAACTACACATATACCAGATGATCATTAGAGTTGTGAGTTTGAGAGCAAAATGATAGTAGTCTAAATAGTTCCAAGTCTCACTGTGTGAAAGCCACAGTTTTCCAGCTGACGAGAATGCCGTTTGCTGAGCCCAGGAATAAAGCTAATAGATTGATCGAGCATTACTTCAACCAATCCATCATTCTGTTTGACCCCATGCTGAGGCAGGGTAGAAGGTTTATCCACATTGAACTGCAAGTCTTGTCTCGTTTCTGTCTCAAAAGTATCAGGAATATAAGTGCTGGAAACCATATCAGCAGCCCCCGAGTACAAAATCTGCCATGTTTCAAACAGGGAATCAGGACTGACCAATTGTTTACCCGCAGAGCTAGAGAGAAACTCTTTACAAACTTTAGTGGCCCAAAGCCCACTGTCTCCATGGTTGGATGGTGCCCCATCGTATAACTCTATAGGTGGAGAAGAACCTAAAGTGATTGACGAGAACTGTTTACACATTAAGGAGATATCAAAATCATCTGCTCCTCCATCAGGATGAAAATCAAATTGGTTTTCAGCTCCTTTATCATCAATTAGGTCATCCAAACCATCATAACCCATCACCACAGAAACCTAGGAGAAATTCAAATAACTATCACTCGCTGAGGGGAACTTCCTGGGAAAGGAAGATGCACAAGAACCAATTATAAAATTTAACAAGTTGGAGAACATCTTCTCGTCTACATTGCTATTCAAGAAAACCACCACAATCTCCCAAAGGAATGAAAATAAAGTACAAACAAGGAACAAAAACAGTTCATTCAATTGGGTTAAACAACATTGAGGTAGCTCAAGCATGAGATAAGCAAATAGAAGAAACGCATGCAATCAGTTGAGGCACCTTCTGAAGAAAGAAGGTTGCAGCATGTTGATGGCCAGAGTAAATATAGTAAAATTCTGACAAATCCTCTAAGTACGGATACAAAGGTGCAATCCATTGATGATACTAATTGACTACGATTTACGCACCTTCCTCGTATACCGAAACAAACTGATAATATCTACATTACACCATGCACATTGAATCATTAAGAAGAGAAAACGCATTTCCAGACATTCACCCTACACTTTTACCCAGATCACCCAAGATTCTAAGACATATCAAAAGGAAAAGAGACTGAACATAAACGCATCTATAATCCATCAAAGATCACACTTATAGAAAATCTACCGTCCATCGTCTAGTATAATTAACTTAAATGGATAAAGGACACTCAAATAGAGCAAAAGATTGTAGGTACCACACAAGCTCATTTCTTAGTAATGCCAAATTAACAGAAAAAGTATCCGTTGTTTTATGGGCACCTATGCTTGACATGTGTACTTGAGCTACCATTTTCGAGCTCCTCTGGTATATGTACATATCTGTATAATCGTTTATTCAAATTTGGAGCAAGTTTATCCCTCGTGTTACAGTGAAAGAAACGATATGCTCATCTTTACCCAAAATCATATCATATCCATCGTACTTCACCATTGAAGGCATATTTTATCGTTAAAGGTATAAGTTTTATGTTCAAGCCAACACTATGCTTGGTTCAAGTCTTAAGATACATTATGATGACAGATTATCAAATATGAGACTTGATATTTCAAGTTCTTCTATTTGTTTCTCATTTTACTGATTGTTTTCTTTTAGTAAAGTCGTAATTGTTTCCTCTTTACTGCAAGCTTGAGCCACATTTAATCATTTGCCAGATAGCACAAACATTAATCAACAAAAAGAAAAGCAGAGAGAAGGATAAGAAATCATCTTGAGGAGGAGGCCGGGGGAGTAACTAAGAAAAAACACAATACATATTTCCCATTCATCAAGAATTTTGACAGATTCTCTGAAGCAACAAGATACATGTTGGTGATGCTAGCTGAGTTTGATAGGCAAATATGTAACCTTATTTAGCAACTTAGACCTATCCCTGACACTAGCACGGCCATAAACGTCTACTTCCTTCAACAGCTTTTCTGCAAGCTTATGCTTCGACCTAGAAAATACAGTTGACATCTTGGAAGAAAGAAAATTGCTCAACCTGCATGACGGTAGAGGGGTTAAATATAGTATTCAAGTCACAAATCGGAAGAATTTATGTAACGATAAAACTACCAATGTCAGTACCTCATATCTTTACTCACAAAGTACCTATATCCTCTCTGAGCTTCAAATATTAATGCACTTCTCAAGCACTTCTCACTTGAACACTGGAAATGGTAAAGCCACATATCACAAGGAGTGGAGCAGGTGACCAGAAAAGCTTGTACTATTGACATGTTCCACATAAGGAAACTTGGAAGGAAAGCAAAAAAATTAAATGAAAGAAGCCTATGTCTTGAGCTATGCTACTGCATAAACACTTCACTTAGCATTCCAGGAAACTACTGAAGTTCTCAATTCTCTATATGAGCAACCAAGTCAGTTTTCATACTCATTCAATAACATGTCCCCCTCCCCCTAGAACACTAACTTGGTTGCCTGGCATTGAATTAGGTTGGACACTAGTCTTACTTCTTAGTTAAGTTGCCGAAGCGTGACCAGGCAAGAGACAGAGCCAGAAGCTTATGGGTTCGAGGTTCTAGCCCTTTTTATGTTACTGGGTTCTAAATTAATAATGTGTATATATTAAATAGATTTCCTAAGACAAATATAAAGTTTGAACGAAAGTTGTTGGGTTCGGCACAAAGTGTATCTTACACACTAGCTTCGCGACTCCACCCAGGACCAGGGGGTCACGGGTCAAAGTCATGGAAACCGCCTCTTGCAAAAATGCAAAGTAAGGCTGCGTACATAAAACCCAATGGGGTCCGACTCTTCCTCGGTCCTCCAACCCCCTCCCCCGCATAGGTGCAGCTTAGTGCGTGCCGGGCTGCCCTTTGCACAGTCTTACTTCTTAGCAATTAAGTTTACGTATGCTTGTCAACAGGAAAGCAACTAAATTATAAAAGGAGGCACATCCCAATTCAAGATAGCAGCTTTGCTAATTACTAGAAAGTAGAAAAGAAATTTCCAATTCCACTAACTTCTGTGTAATTAAGCAGATGTATTATATACCCAATTGACAAAATGAAAGAATAAAATCATGCGGCTACAAATGAAAGGAACAAAAATGGAAGAAGCGTACCATAGTAGTACGTGATTGCACAGCCAAGGTTGAGAGTGCCATGTGCATTAACAAATGAAGGAAGACTGAATAGTATAGACATCAAAATTCTCTCCAAAATTAAAGTGTCACGAGGATTAAACTGCCGGAGCAATCTCTAGGCGAGTATAATTTGAGAAATTGTTTTCCCCAAAACTGTGAGAATTCAAAAAAAATATGTAAAACCATACAAAGGAGTGAGACTCGACTCTTGAGCACAAAAAACAAATATAAGATGTGTTTGGTATAAAGGAAAAATATTTTCGTTGCAAAATGTTTTTCAAGAAAATATTAGTATTAATCTTATTCATTTTTTAGTGTTTGGTACGCAAAATAAAAAAATATTTTCTAAAGAGTATTCATAAATAATTTTGATACAATAATCATGAAGCCATAACTTTCGAACCCACAAATTTATAAACTTCTGAACCGCAAAACTTTCGAAACCGCGAAATTCGAACCCGTAAATTTTATAATTTCTAAACCCATAAATTTCGAAACACATAAACTTCCGAACTCATAACTTTAGAACTTGTAAAATTTTGAACCTGTAAAGCGAAAGATAAAAAAAAATAAGACTGAAAATATATAAAAGAAATATTTTTTTCGGGGGTGGAGGGCAGGGTGGGTGGGAGTGCAGGAAAAAAAACAGGAATTTAAAAATTAAAATAAAGTAAAAAAAAATGTGCTGAAGTGGGGGTAGGGGGTGGCCAGGGAGGGGGGCA
>ML288855.1:0-27957 GCA_005239495.1 Nicotiana undulata
TAGTGGTACCTCCTCTTCATCTCTTCAGCAGTTGTGGTGAGCCCCTCTTCTCCTTGGGGCCGTATGCGGATTATACCACTCTCTTTTGCTTATGTTGTAAAGGTATAGCCGGGGCCTTGTTACCGGCAAGTTATGTAAAATCTCTAGTATTCGTAGAGGCTCCGTAGACATGATGTGTGTGTATATATGTATTTTTGGGTAGTAACAGTACGTACTAGGAACCGTGGATCGTATTGGAAAGTTATGAATGTATTATGTATGTTTGGATATCAATCGTTGAAATGCTAAAAGAGGAAACAAATGGAGATATGTTGTAAAATGTACTTTGAAACTAAAATCGGCTAACTCACACCAAATAATGCATGTTATGAACGCGGGGTAATACGTTGGGAAGGAAAGGCAATCCAGGTCCGCTTGACTGGGTTCACCCGGTTAGGCGCCGGTCTGGTCCCTCGATTTTGGGCGTGACAGTTGGTGGGAAGTGCTACATCTTCCACCCATTTGGACACATAATCTACAGCAACAAGTATGTACTTATTGCCATAGGAGCTGACGAAGGGGCCCATGAAGTCTATTCCCCACACATCGAACACTTCAACCTCCTGAATTGGGTTCATGGGCATCTCATGGCGATGGGAGATGTTCCCGGTTTGGTGACATTTTCACATCTCTTCACCCATAGATGTGCATCCTTAAACACAGTTGGCCAGTAGAACCCGACTTCTAGCACTTTCGCTGACGTCCTGACCCCTCCAAAATGTCTGCCATTTGCCGAAGCGTGACATGCCTGCAAAAAAGGAAGATTGAACTATCTCGGGGACACACCTCCTGATCATATTGTCTAAGCAAATTCGAAACAGATAAGGTTCATCCCAGTAATACATGCGGCAATCACGGTAAAACTTTTTCTTTTGCACAGAGGAAAGGTCATAGGGAACTATACCGCTTTCCAGGTAATTTGCAATGTCTGCATACCATGGCACCTCTTCAAGACTTGTGGAGAGTAGCTGCTCGTCTGGAAAGGTTTCCAGAATATCCTCTACCTCAACAGATTTTTCCGCTCTTTCCAGTCGCGATAAGTTATCAGTAACTTAGTTTTCCGTGTCCTTACAGTCACGAATTTCCAAGTCGAACTCTTGCAGCAATAGCACCCAACGAATCAGGTGCGATTTTGACTCTTTCTTTTCAATCAGGTACCTGAGAGAAGCATGATCAGTATATACAATTACCTTTGAGACAATCAGGTCCATCTAAACTTGTCAAACGTGAACACCACAACCATCATCTCCTTTTTAGTCATAGTGTAGTTCAGTTGGGATCTACTCAACGCTCTACTTGCATAGTAAATTGGGTACATTATCTTGTCTTTCCGCTGTCCTAACACTGCTCCCACTGCATAGTCACTTGCGTCACACATTAGCTCGAATGGTTGCTCCCAGTCGGGAGCAACAATGATGGGTGTTGTGACTAGACTCTTCTTCAACTCCTCGAATTCTACCTTGCAATCATCAGAAAACACTAAATGGTGATCTTTTTCTAACAACTTACACAGAGGGTTGGAATTTTTTGAGAAGTCTTTGATGAATCTCCGGTAGAAATCGGCATGCCCGAGGAAGCTCCTGATTGCTTTAACTGATGTTGGTGGTGGAAGCTTTGCTATTACATCAACTTTCCCACGATCCACCTCGATGCCCTTGCTTGATACTAGGTGCCCCAAGACTATACCTTCTTGTACCATACAATGGTACTTTTCCCAATTAAGTACCAGGTTAGTCTCAATGCACCTTTTCAACACTCTGGTCAGATTTGTAAGGCACTCATCGAATGAGTT
Source organism: Nicotiana undulata (assembly GCA_005239495.1). Taxonomy (NCBI): domain Eukaryota; kingdom Viridiplantae; phylum Streptophyta; class Magnoliopsida; order Solanales; family Solanaceae; genus Nicotiana; species Nicotiana undulata. The sequence goes on from ML288855.1 coordinate 1,832, forward strand.
TCCCACCACTGAGAAATCATCCATGAACACCTCCATTATGTCTTCGACCATGTCTGTGAATATGGCCATCATTCACCTTTGGAATGTGGCAGGTGCGTTGCATAGGCCGAAAGGCATTCTCCGAAAGGCAAAAATCCCATATGAACATGTGAACGAGGTCTTCTCTCTGTCCTCTGGTGCAATGGAGATATGATTATATCCCGAGTACCCATCCAGAAAACAGAAGTGGGACCTCCCTGCCAGTCTGTCAAGTATCTGGTCAATGAAGGGGAGTGGGAAGTGGTCTTTCCGGGTGGCTAAGTTTAATTTCCTATAATCCATACAAATTCTCCAACCTGTGATGGTTCGAGTAGAGATTAGTTCATTGTTATCATTTTTCACCACTGTCATACCACTCTTCTTCGGAACACATTGCACTGGGCTAACCCAGTTGCTGTCAGAGATAGGGAAGATGATTCCCGCATCTAACCCATTAATGATCTCCTTCTTCACCACTTCCTTCATATTGGGGTTCAACCTTCTTTGGTGTTCTCTGGAAGGTTTGTGCCCATCTTCCAGCAGAATTTTATGCATACAAAATGCCGGGTTGATCCCTTTAATGTCTTCCATGGTCCACCCAATGGTAGTCTTGAACTCCGTGAGTACCTGCAAAAGCTATTGTGCCTGCACATCTAACAAACTAGATGAGATAATAACAAGTAATATGGAGTTAGGTCCTAAGAACGCATACCTGAGATGGGCGGGTAGTGGCTTCAACTCCAACTTTGGTGGTTCCTCTATGGATGGCTTGGATGGAGGAGTTTCTCTTTTTTCTAAGTGCAGGGGCTCAAATTCAAGTGATCTCTTCCAAAATCCTTTGCCCTTAAGGGCAAGCACCCATTCCGCCAATTCTTCATCATTCACCTCATCTAAATTCATAAGACATGCAGCTAGAGGATCTTCAATAGTCAAGGTCTCATCATCCTCTTCCAGGATTACATCCACGACATCAATTAGAGAATAATTGGCGAATTCACTTGGTCGCCTCATAGATTTCTGCACGTTGAATGTTATTTCCTCATCATTTAACCTCATCTTGAGCTCTCCAGTTTCACAGTCAATTAGAGCTCGCCCTGTGGCCAAGAATGGCCTTCCCAAAATTATGGGAATTGCTTCATCCACTCTACAATCCAGAATCACAAAATCTGCAGGGAACACAAATTTCCCTACCTGCACCAACATGTCATCAAGAATACCTGAGGGCCTTTTCACAGTCCTGTCGGCCAACTGCAACAACGTCGACGTGGGTCTAGCTCTTCCAATCTCCAACCTTTTATAGATAGCTAGAGGCATAAGATTTATGTTATCCCCCAAATCATAGAGTGCCTTGGCAAAAGCAAAGTTACCTATGGTGCAGGAAATTGTGAAACTCCCTGGATCAGATAATTTTTCAGCAATTGGTCTAGTTACAATAACACTGCAGGTCTGAGTTAGAGTCACTGTGGGCAAGTCTTGGAAGTCGAATTTGCGGGATATGAAGTCCTTCATCATTTTTGCGTAAGCATATCCTTCAAAGCATCAATCAATGGAATATTTACATGCATTTGTTTCAGCATTTTCAAGAACTTCTTGTATTGCTTATCTTTTTAGTATTTGTCCAGCTTCTGTGGGAATGGTGCTGGAGGTCTCTTCTTCCCAGTGATTTGGGCTTTCTCTTTGTTAGACACTACCTCTACTACCAGTTCATGTGTCGTCTCAGCTTCTTTCTCAGCCTCTATCTGTGTGTTGGTTTCTTCCTAGGCAGGTTGTACAATCACCTCGGTCAGTCTTGTTGAATCATCTAGTTCAATGGGTACTGGTACAAGTGTCTCAGCAGGTCTGATTTCTCGATCCCTCACTTGCTCCAAGTCTAGGCCTCTACCATTACGTAGACTCACTGCCATCAATTGCTTTGGGCCCTGGACTTTTGGATTTACCTGAGTGTCTGCAGGCAATGTCTCATGAGAACGATTATTCAATGACATCGAAATCTGACCCATTTGGACTTCAATATTCTTTATGGATGACTCATGTGCATCTACTCTTTCACTCATTTTTGCATTCGACCCAATAACCTGCTGCATCATTGCTTCGAGTCTAGCAAACCCATTTTCCTGTCTCCCATTATGTTGTTGTTGAGGTGGATGATAACCCTGCTGTTGATTCTGGTTATTGTAACCCTGTGGCTTTTGATAAGGTGCCATATTACCATGAGGTCGCATGGCTATCACATTTCCATTATTATGCTGCTGCTGGACTGGCCTGTATGGTTGATTCTGCTGGCCCCAATTCTGACCACCCTGTCTCTGTGTCCCATAGTTGGACACATAATTCATGTTCTAAGGATAGTGTTGGTGATCACCCTCAGCATTCCACTGGCTACCAAGTGGCTGACTAATGCAAGATGTGCATAAGCCCCCATTGGTTGTATTAACTATGTGCACCTGCTGCTCTTCACCTGACTCTTCCACCTTTTTGGTGAGGATGCTCATTTGTGTCATTAATGTGGCCATATTTTTAGCAAGAGTGTTGGTTGGATCTAAAGCCACTGAGTGGGCCACTGGAGTGATGGGTGCGTTTCTGGTTTTCCAACCCGAATTTTGTGCCATTTTGTCGAGCAGGACCTGGCTTTCTCTCCATGTTATGCTCAAGAATACTCCACCAGCTGAAGCATCAACATTAGCCTTCACGCTATCTGCCAGACCCATGTAAAACCTCTACCCCAGCATCTGCTCAGGAATACCATGGAGCAGACATATAACCAACATCCCCTTGAATCGTTCCCACGTTTCCTGCAATGTTTCAGTTGGTTTCTGTCTGAAGCTCAAGATTTCATCAATTTGCTGAGCAGTCTTGTTGGGTGGATGAAACTTGTTCACAAATTTCTTGACTAACTCCTCCCGAGTAGTGATGGAATTAATAGGGATCCCCATTATTTCTGTTATTCACCAGCTCTGCCATGTCTGGTTCAGGTTGTTCAGTTGAGTGTTGTTGTTTGCTTTTCCAGTTGGCCCGATTCAAGGCCTTGAAAACCTTCTCGGGATCTAATAATGCTTCAAACACTTCACCAGTTCTCGATGAGTTTCTAGGCATGCACCTGTACAACCAAGTTAGCAAACGTTAAAATTTCAATGTATTGATTGAAAGTGAAGAAAATTGACTACACTAAGAATTTTAGTATTTCTTCCAATTGTAATTGATAATACCATTAAGTCCCCGACAACGGCGCCAAAATTTGATCACGCCCAACTATGCCTTATAAAAAGGACAAAGCGGTCGTTGCAAATATAATCTGAGTATTTAGCTCAAAGTCGAATCCCACAGGGAATTAATCTATCAATTACTGTTATCGGACTCACTTAATTCTATGTAATCAACTTCCAAGAAATTTCGAATAACAATTGATTGTGTTTCTACTAACTATTATTGAATGAGACTAGTTAAACTAAGAGCTAACTATGAATGAGTTGTAAACAATAAAGAGACGGATCTAAGGTTATGATTTCCCCTATTGATGGAATCCTTTCTTGTTATGTTTCATATAGATTTGCCTAATCTTCTATATCATGATCACTCTTACTACCGTAAATCTCTCCCGAGTAATTACGACAATTTAGTAGACATACTATCCCGAGTTACGCTAGCTGGCTTTTATTGCAGCTCACTTAGATCGCACCCAAGGTTTCGTTATCCCTAATCCCACCTTTAAACCCTCGGTTATTGATTCCTAACATACGTCGGGAGTGATGTTATTCAACAACTACCTAAATATGCACTCTCTCCCTAGTAATACATACTAAATAGGCACAGCTAATTGAGGATCCTTTCAATTAACTACAACAAGAACGCAGTTGAACAAACAGAAATTAACTTGGAAAAACTATATTATCATAACAAGAAGTTCATCCCTCAATAGGTTCCATCAAAACTCTAGACTAAATAATTAGCTACACATAATTGTTTTCATAAACACAACAGCAAAATAGGGCTGGGCATATATTGGGTATAATCGATAGCCCGAACCGAAAAAAAGCTTATTGGGGTATCGATATCGGGTTATTGGGTTAATGATTCGGTAACGATTTTATATTTTTCTCTATTGGGTTATCTGTTCGGGAAACGGTTTGCCCAATTTTTTAATGGGTTAACCGATAACCCAATAAGATATAATAAAATTAGGATTTTACCCTTAAGTATATAAATATCTAGGGCTTCATTCTCTTTTTTTCTCCCAATTTTCCCAGCCGCATTCAAGATTGAAGTTTCACAGTTCCCTCTTCAGACTCTGATTCAATTCTTGAACAGTTCTTCTTCATAATTCAAAGTACAACAACATTCTTAGAATCTTAGTGTAAGTTTGTGCTCCAAAATTACTTCTTTGTTAAGAGCAAATTTCGTTCCTTTATTTTGAGTTTTACAGTTGAGTTTGATAATAAAAATATAGGACTTTTTGATTGTTTTCGATTCTTATTTTGTGCTCATGTTTTAGTACTATGTTTGAACTTTTTAATTTTAAGGTGAAATTGCTACTACTTTGTATTGTTATTAATGTATTTGGACAACTATTGTTGAAGAATTAACACTATTTCAGTTGTGTTTGGACAACTGTTGAATTACTAGTACTCTTGTTGCTCTTGCTACAATTGGACTCTGGAAAATGACATTGATTTCTTGATTATGGTTTGGCAGGAAACCAAAAAATTATAATTTATGTTCCTGTTAACTAATATTTCCAGTGAATTGGAGATGGAATGCTTGTGGAGTTGTAGAATCAATTTTTGAGATTGCACAGGTCATGAGTTTGTCAAAATTAAACATGCTTCAAATATTAGTTGTGTCTAGAACGCAGAATTGGATAGTATACTATATGTGAATTCTTCTCTTTTTTGCTTAACTCTGGTGAATTGTTTTCTCTTTTTTGCTTAACTCTAGATTGAGTTATCTTATCGGGTAAACCGATAACCGAATCGGTAATGATCAATAACCGATTAACCGATAACCGATAACTAATATCTTATCGGTTTGGTTATCGGTTTATCATATTTGTAAATCGATAACCGATATGCTAAACCGATAATATTCACAACCGAATCAAACCGACCGATGCCCACCCCTACAGCAAAATTCATCATGAATGATTAAACAAAAGGAAGAAAGGTAGAACTCGATGCCGAATTTTTCTCCTTGCCTCTTGCCTCTTCTTGCCTTCAACAAAACTATTAAAACCTTGATATCTTCTTTTTTAGGCGAGCTGGACCTCTTATAGGTTAAGGAGAATTGCTCACGAACTTCCAAAATTACCCCTATTATTAGCGTGCTTCGGAGGGACTAGCGCGGCCACGCATGTACCGCGCATATGGGCTTCTATTATGTTTGTTATTCCTTCACTAGCGCGGCCGCGCTAAGACCGCACATGGGCCGCGCTTATATCACTTCAATCTGCCTAGCTTCGGCTGCTCGAGCGCGGCCGCGCTCCAACCGCGCTTGGCCCGCTCTAGTGGACTCAACTTTTTCCTCTCTTTTTTGTCTTCCTTATTTCACGCGCATTCACCTCCGAGTGGCTTTTCTTGCTTTAAATTTTATCCAAACACTATCCTATATCTTCATACTCAAGACTTGCTCATGCAAAACACAAAATACATAATTAGAGCCATTTTCTATCAATTAACCTTCCTAGAACAGTGAAGCATAGCCAACTTAGGGCGTAAATGGTTGCTAAACTACATGAATCTAGCCCATTATCACACAAATACCTTAAAATAGAGACAAAATTTAAGTAGATGCCTTAAATTATCCCATTTGGTTGATTTTACACTCGATTCATTATAAATCAAATCCCTTTTCAAATATTATTTCCTATAGTTACCTTTATTTTTTTTAATAGAAAAATAGGTATTTTTGGTATTGTAGACAATAAATTTGTGTTGAGAAAATAAAATCAAGACCGAAAAATATTCAATCGTAGTATTTGATTTCAAGTAATTTGAGTGTACATTCTCTATGAATCCTCTGATTCTTCTTTTCAATAGTAAATAAATTCAAAGGCCTTTGAGCTTGATCTTGAATCTATATTTGTTTCCACGAACGATGATCTTGAATTACACTAGCACGAACTTTGATTTGAACTCGTACTTCTTGAATCTTGATTTGTTCTTCGTTCTTGAGCTTGAACTTGATTTTTTGGACTTGAACCTGATTGCTCGAAGCTTGAAACTTGTAGAGAAATTTGTGGCGTTTGATCCACGAGCTCTCTCTTGCTTCTTGTTATAACTTCTTGTGTCTTTTCTGAGTTATGAAGACCCCTATTTATAGTTGTGGAAGGGTGATTTATGATAAGAACAAACTCTTTCCGACCAATCAAATTGAAATGTGACATGGCCGCATTTGATTGGCCAGAACATGTCACTTGCACATGTAGCGTGGTTTCATTGGCCCTTTAGTTTGACTTGGCATGTCTTTTCATTTTGACACGTGGAACGATCTCATTGGCTCTTCCGTCTGACTTGGTGTACCACGTCATTTCACGTGTGGCACTAAACTGGGCCTCTAGGAAGATGCTATCTTGGGCCTAATAAAATGGGCTCATCATTTGTAGCTCAATTAAATGGGATATTCCAATGGATTAAGACTTATTTATTTAATCCATATATATTAGACTTATATAATTAATTCAATTATATTAGCACATACTATTTATTTGGACCAATATATCTTCAATTTAAAATATAATCCAAATTATTTTATGGATCTAATTTTAATAAAATTTATATGTCTACAAATGCTCCCTACTTCAAATCTTGCCGGGGTATGACATCACCTAACATCCGTGACAAGTTTTGAAGTATAATGTACATAATACACGTATATCCTTTATATGCGTATATAATACAATGGGATATATATTTGTCCATACACCTCTTGAAAATAATCATTTCTAAGCAGCTAACGTAGCTGTAATTATCCATGTGATAATCCAAATATGCATATCCATGTGATAATCAATAACTTATTTTCATGGGATTAGAATTATACAGGGGCAAGTTTTGCAATAGCAACTCCACTGATACGGGAGGTTGCAAGTTGTACGGAAGTCAACTTTTCTTCTACTTGATAAATCATAATTGGAGAAGGACTTTAATCCAACTAGGAGAAAGACACCAACGCCACCTCTTAACACTTGATCCTACATTGAAAATCATTCCACTAATAGACGTATTTGGATATCTATATAAACCCCATACCTCTATGTTTGTTGAGCATTGAATTAAAGCATTTGAAGGCTACCTTGGCTTCGTATTTTCACGGCTAGGAGGCAAGCTCAAGGTAATTTTCTTCTTCTGTGCTTTTTTTTTTCGTCGTCTTTTCCTTGCTTGTTTTTTTTTTGTAGGTCAAACAAGTTTGTTTAATGAGATGATCCATAAAGAAGGTCTTCCTAGAGTGCTCATCACGACCGAATATTGGAGAGATTAATCTTATGGCCCGATTATCGGAGAAATTACTCTCAATGTGGCTTGACTATCAGAGAGATTACTCTCAAAATGACCCCACTATCGGAGATATTACTCTCAATGTGGCTCGACTACCGGAGAGATTACTCTCAAAATGCCCCCACTATCGGAGATATTACTCTCGATGTGGCTCGACTACCGGAGAGATTACTCTCAAAATGACCCGACTATGGGAGACATTACTCTCAATGTGGCTCAACTACCGGAGAGATTACTCTCAAAATGACCTGACTATCAGAGAGATTACTCTCGATGTGGCTCGATTACCGAAGAAATTATTCTCAAAATGACCCGATTATCGGAGAGATTACTCTCAATGTGGCTCGACTACCGGAGAGATTACTCTCAAAATGACCCGACTATCAGAGAGATTACTCTCAATGTGGCTCGGCTATCGAAGAGATTACTCTCAATGTGGCTCGACTATCGGAGAGATTACTCTCAATGTGGCTCAACTATCGGAGAGATTACTCTAAATGTGGCCGGACTATCGAAGGCCATTTCATCCATTTAGACCTTTGTGCCCATCTAATATTCTTGATTTGGACTTTGATGACCTTTTTCTTTCTTCTTTTTTTTTTTTTTTTTTTTTTTTTTTTTTTTTTTTTTTTTTTTTTTTGCATCCTGAAGAGATGGAAAATTTCAGAGACTATACCTCTCCTTCCTCCAAACTTAGGTATCTCATAATCGAGACTGAAGATGGCGTAGAACAAACCAAGCTTTCGGTTCACACCCCAAAAACTTGCCGGTATGCAGCCTCATGGCCTTCTTTGAGGAACTCCCTTCATGTAGAAACCTGGACCTTGGAGCAGAAGTCAACTTCTAATCCATTGTCCAAGATGTGGTCTCTCCAAGCGCCAACTGATCGCCACGTAAACATTTCTAACACCCTTCCAAACTTAGGACGTCTCATAATTCAAGGTGAAGTACGTTGGGGAAACACAACAACGATCGAGGGCGAGTATCATCATATTTCAGGATATTGGGAATGGGCTGAAGATGTACTTGGTGGAAGCCAACAAACCCTGAGTACAACAAAGATTTATGATGTTGTTTATGCCTTACTTTTCACTTATGATCCAAACTCAAACATTTTGCAAGCATTTTTTGAGGCTTGGTGCCCCAAGACGAACACGCTTCTTACATCAGCTGGGGAACTATATATCTCTCTTTGGGACTTACATATCCTTGGAGGTCTTCCCATTACGGGTTCTCCGTATGAAGAAGTGGTACCTGAGACAAGAGAACTTATCGGTTTGGACAAAAAACAAATGAGATTTATTCCTCGATCTTGCGAGTATTTATTTGCTGCCTTCTATCGCCTTAAGGAAGGTACAGGTGCTAACCAAAAGTCTCCTTCAGCAAGTGGACACAATATATAAACCTTCCCCACTATGAAAGGAAAATAAATCTGTGCGCCTAAAGTCGACACATAATCCTAACGGAGTTATTCCCTAGATAACGAGGTGGTCGAGTGATCAAGAAGCTATATTCTCCAAGCTTAGGGTGAGGTTTGACAAGAAATATGAAACCTCAACTTGATCAGGTCAAAGTTTGTTTTCCCATCCATTATGTTTATGGATGGATTGCACATTACTTCAAAACCCATTATCCACTTGCTAAGGGTCCATCTGTCCCTTTGATGGTGGCATACTCAGGAGAGGGATATGTGAGGTACTTTGACGAGAAGGATGCAAGAAAACGCATCCACAATGGGGAGGATATAGTTTGGACACCAACAATGTTAACCAATTCTCGTCCTTATGATTATGTGGATAACGATGCCCCTCAAGAGTTGGAGTCAAATTACTTCATGAGCTTACGTTTCAATTACCTCCCTTTGAGGTATGATAACTCATTCATCATTGAGCCATATAGCCCACATCGATTTGGTCGTCAATTTGGGTTTTACCAGAAGGTCTCCGGTTTTTTGGAGAATGATATTCGTAGAGCCTCTCTAGATGAAGGACTTAGATTTTGGAGGATTTGCACACTTTATCGGTCTATGTCACGTGCGGCTTTTCCCCCAACGGGAGATCCTGTGGAGAAGCCTTTCTCCACCAATTATTTGTCTTGGTGGGAGAAAGCGCATGGGAAGTTTCTCGAGAATAATTTACAAGCTTTAGTAGACAGTGTTGGGCTAAAATCTACTATTCCTTTAGGAGGTGAAGATCAAGGTGTTGGAAAGACGCTCTCAAAAATCAAAGAACCACCTATTTCGATCCCAAAAGTAGTTACACAACATAAGAAAAGGAAGCTTAAATCCTCAAAGGCAGCTTTGAAAGAGGTGGTGTGTGCTTCAACAGATATAGAGAAACACCCTTCAGTTCTTCCATTTAGCAAGCAAGTTCCTCAAGATTCAAGCCAGAGTACCAATGAAGATCAAAATTGGAAAAGGAAACAGCTTATCCCAATAGAGATCGTAGAGGTTCCAAGTGTCGATAGTCCCTCAAGAATGCATAAGGCTTGTAACAAGGAGGTAAAAATACAATCACCTTGCCCTTTCTTTTTATTTTTAATCGAACGAATAGCTCCACTAAAAAACTATTCACTTTCTTTGCCTTTTCCTTATGCAGTTAAATGCCATTGCGCATCCGGTGGTATCCCCACATGATAAGACGCAAGTGAGTAATGAATCTATTGGAGGGCCTACACCTAAAGTGAAGTCGTCTTCAAAGGCATCATCTTTTCCTCACGACGAAGCCCTAAAAAGACAAACTCCAAATGAGATAACTCGCGTTCCACCAATGACAAATACAATGGTATTTATTTTTGAAGGAAAGAGCATTGTCTTTAATCGCAAAAAGAAATTCATCTTGGGACTTTGGGAGGACATTTGTAATATACTCTCCAAAACTCGTGCAAAATTGCTCTCATCTTATAGGGAGCAAATTATTGAGATTTTCGAGGATATGAAGAAGACAAATATTTTGGATCTTTCTCCATTAGAGGGTTTACTGGATTCTCTTTTTGAGCTTGCCGCGTCATATGACCAAGAGCGATCCAATATCGATGATAAGACGAGTGAAGATGAGAAGCTAGAGCTGATTTCTAAAGCTAAAGAGCGTCTCGAGTCGTTCAAACTTGAAGCAAGTGAGAAAGTCAAGAAAATTTCCTCTAGTGAAAAGAAACTGAAGAGAGTTGTGAAGAAGTTGCAGATATTACAACAAGAGAGGGAGAACCTCGAAGGTGTTATAGAAGCGACTCAAAAGGAGTTTGAAGAGATTCATGCAAAAATTTCAGCTGCCGAGACTGAGGTCTCTTCATATGACAACGTAAATTTGCTGACTGTTGATGATTCGGCCAATTTGGAGGAGGAGGAGAAGAACCTGGAGACTAGTTGTCAAGAATTGATCAACTATAAGTTTTGTTTAGATTAGGCTATTAGAATTATCTCCCCTTTTATATTTATGTTAGATTGACCTAGTGGATATTTATTTCATCTTAAATAAGATTGCCTCTCTTTTGCTTTAGATTGCCCGACATTTAACTTGGTCGCATAATTTGTAGCTTTCCGTTCTTGTAACGAAAGATTCATATTTTGTCGTGGGAGAGTCCAAATAACGAGTTGTTTGATTTATATAAAATTAGACTTCAATATCTAAAACATATCCAAGACTTAGAATCAAACACCTTCAGAATCGCCCCAGATAATATTTTGGAAACCAACTTTAGATTCCACCACGTTGAAAATCTTAGATCTGCGCAGTCTCACCAAAAAAATTATATCTTGGTGTAGAAAAGTAAAAATCACGAACCGTTTGATTTTATTGAAAACTTAACTTGAAAATATATAACATTTCAAATATGCAAGCTCTAATTCCTTAAGGATAGTTTTATATAATAGTTCGAAATCAATATTAAATTATGACGCGGTGACGATTTCAGATTTGCACAACTTCACCAAAATATTTGTATCTTGATGTAGGAATGTCGAAATCATGAACCGTTTGATCTATTGGAAACTTAACTTCAAAATCTATAACATATCAAAAATATAAAATTTAATGCCTTAAGTATAGTTTCAGATAATATTTTGAAGTCAATATTAAATTCTGACACGACGACGATTTCAGATTTGCACAACTTCATCAAAACATTTGTATCTTGATTTAGGAATGTCGAAATCACGAACCGTTTGATCCATTGGAAACTTAAATTTCAAATCTGTAACATATCCAAAATTAAAAAAAATAATGCCTTAAGTATAGTTTCAGATACTATTTTGAAGTCAACTTTGGTTCCTAATATGCCGATAGTTCCAAATTAGCGCGACTTCACCAAAATATTTGTATCTTGGTGTGGAAGACTTGAGATTGTAAGACCTTTTTAATTGTCAAAAATTAAATTCAAGAGCTTCATTCTCACCAAATATCTCGGGTCCAAGTCTCAAAGAATTTGAAATGTCGTGAAGGTAGACCAAAAAAAAACTTGAATGTTTGGCGAACGTGAAGACATGTCGGATCCCCGGACTTCAATGCAAATGATTGGCAGCCCCTTAAAAGATATTAATCATTTCATTGTAGAGACTAATTTACCATAGCGGCTTGCCCCCTTTTAAATCAAATGGGATCCAAAGTTTAACAGAAGAATGGTATCTCAGATCAATTTTCAAATGTTGATTGAATGAATTACATTCCGTCGTACTTCATTCGAAAACCGATTGGGGATTATGTATCTTTTGAACTTATGCGACTGAACTCAGAATGAACTCTAAGCTGCCTACGTACCTCGGTGAAGAGGATCAAGTCATACCGTAGTTCAGAATGGGTGATTATTATTTATGTATTATTATTATTATTATTATTATTATTATTATTATTATTATTATTATTATTATTATTATTATTATTTTATGTCCTAATTTTTGCCTAGGCCGCCTCTTTTGAGTTTTTCAACCTAACGAACGCTTTTTGTGAGTCGTACACAATTTAGACTCATGCGGGACAGGAGTGTAGGAACATGCAGTTCAGGCTCATGCTTCAAGAAGCGTTGCACCTTCAAGGATAATATTTCTTCAAAAACATTTTATTGATAGGGTCGTTCTTCATGTCATCTACATCAACCAGCTTGTAAGCCCCACTTGAGTAAGCTTCTTGTACGACATATGGACCATCCCATTTTGAAGTGAACTTCCCTATAGGTTTATGGGGATTAATAATGGGTCTTTGTACACCAAGGACTTGATCTCCTACTTGAAAGGATCTCGGGCAAACTCTTTTATTGAAGGCGCGAGACAATCAAGCTTGATAACATTCAAGACTCTGTGTAGCTTCCAACCTCTTCTCATCAATAGCCTCCAACTCTGCTAAACGACGTCGAGCATTTTCTTCATCAGTGATGCCTTCTTGAATAGCTAATCGTAATGAAGGTATTTGACGCTCGAGTGGCAAGACATGTTCAACTCCATAAATGTGTGCATAAGGGGTCGCTTGTGTTGGCGTACAATGAGTTTTCCTATATGCCTACAGAGCTTCCTCCATATGGTCATGCTAATCCCGTTTAGATTTGGAGATGACTTCCTTTAACAAGTTTAATAGAGTCTTGTTGAATGCCTCGGTTAGACCATTGGCGGTAGCGTTGTACATCGAAGAGTTACGTTGCTTGAAGCCAAATATATCACAAATCTTGTTCATCAACCTATTATAGAATGGCTTTCCATTATCCGTTATTATGTAACGAGAAATGCCAAAGCGATAGATTATGTTTACTCGGATGAAACTTGCAACATTTTCCTTCTTTACCTCCTTAAGAGCAACAGCTTTAGCCCGTTTTGAGAATAGTCAGTTGCATCCAAGATGTATAGGAGACCACCAGAGGACTTTCGCAATGGTCCAACAACATCCAATCCCCAAACGTCAAACCGCTAGGATGAAACTGCCGGATGCAACACTTCAGGAGGTTGATGAATAAAATTCGCATGAAATTGACAAGCCTTGCATCTTCGAGCGTAGTCCAAGAAATCTTTTACCATCGTTGGGCAATAATATCCCATCCTTTTTATATGGAAGTGGAGCTTTGGTCTGGACTGGTGTGACCCACATACCCTAGAATGTGCCTCTTGCAAAGCTTGGAGTGCTTCTTTTTTCCCTAAGCATCGCAAGAGTACTCCCTCAACGACCTTCTGTATAGTGTATCTTTGTAGTAAAGGAAGCGAGGTGCACGACGACGGATTTCGATCCTTCTCCTCGGATTTTCTGGAAGTATTCCATAGCATAAGTAGTCGATAATGGGTTGTCGCCATTCTTCTTTCTCAACTTCAGAAACAACTACAAGATGCTTGAGTTAATTTTCTTCACCTTCAGCTTTATTTGGTGGCGGTACTACCCATTTTTGGCAGACAGTAACTTGCGCTTGATCAGGCAGGGTTAATGTTGAAGTTAGGGCAGCTAAAGCATCAACCTTCTTATTTTATTTTCTTGGCACATGCTGAATAGTAACATCACCGAGCCACCTCATTAATGTTTTAGTGTAATCATGATATGGGCGTAGTTCAGGCTTCTTGACCTCGTAACTACCTAGAAAATGATTGGCAAGTAACTGAGAGTCACCAAAGACTTGCAATTGCAACTGCTTCATTTCAACAACCATTTAAAGCCCAATCATTAGTTTTTGATACTCAGAAACGTTGTTAGAGATGAGTTGCGTCAACGTAAAAGAGTAAGGCAGAACTTTACCTTGAGAAGTGACAAATACTACACCAGCACCACCTCCTCCACGATGTGCAGCACCATCGAAGTACATCTTCCATGGAGGCTGAACTTCAATGACCATTGCGTCCTCATCAGGTAGTTCGCCAGTCAGCTCCCAATCATCAAGTATAGGGTGATCTGCTAAGAAGTCTGCTAATGCTTGTCCTTTTATAGCCTTTTGAGGGATGTACATGATTTCAAAATTTTGAAACTGGAGGTACCACCTTGCTAGTCGATCACTAAGGACAGGTTTTGACATTACGAACTTGATGGGATTTGCTCTAGAAACCAAATGAACGACATGAGCTTGGAAGTAGTTCTTCAACTTTTGGATTGAGAAGACTAGTGCCAAACATAACTTTTCAATTGGCAAATAATTCAGCTCATTTGGTTCATCATCCTGCTCAAGTAGTAAAGGGAGTTTTCTTTCCCTTCACTATTTTCTTGGGCCAACAACGCTCCAACAAACCTTTCTTGTGATGAAATGTATAGTATCAACGACTTTCCAAGTATAGGGCTTCCAAAACTGGAGGCCTCATCAATTAGGATTTAATGCTATCAAAGGCATTGCTACACGCTTGGTACCATTTGAAAGGGACACCTTTCTTCATAAGGAGACTGAATGGTTGGAACCTCCCAGCTAGGTTTGAGATGAATCTCCTAAGGTACGCTAACTTTTCTTGCAGAGTTTTTAATTCGTGAATATCCCTAGGCTCAGGCATTTTCAAGATTGCATCTACTTTGGCTTGATCAATTTCAATCCCTCGATGTCGGACAATGAAGCCAAGGAATTTTCCAGAAGTAACTCCAAAGGTGAATTTCAATGGATTCATCCTAAGTTGGTACCTCCACATAAACTCAAACACCATTCTCAAGTCTTTCAAGTGGTCCCTTCTTTTTCGATTTTACCACCAAGTCGTCCACGTAACATTCGATATTTTTGTGGATAAGATCGTCAAAAATATTCTGCATAGCCCTTTGATAAGTAGCACCAACGTTCTTCAAGCCAAAGGGAATTACCCTGTAGCAATAAATACCCTTGGGGGTGCGAAACGCAGTAATCTCTTCATCTTTTGGTGCCATGCGAATTTGGTTATAGCCTGAAGAACAATCCATAAATGACATTGCCTCATACCCAATAGTAGCATCGATCATCAACTCTGGAATAAGAAGCGAGAATTCATCTTTCGGGAACGCGTTGTTGAGATGCCTGAAGTCGACGCATACTCGAATCTGGCCATTATTCTTCCTTACAGGGACAATACTTGAAACCCATGTCGGGTATTTGACTTCACGAATAAAGCCAGCTTCGATGAGTTTGTTAACTTCGGTTTCAATCAAGGGAACCAAGTCCAGCCTAAAGTGACTTTGGGCTTGTTTAACAGGGTGAGCACCATTCTTGACGGCAAGGTGATGGACTGCTACTTTCGGGTCCAAGCCAAGCATCTCTTTGTAGCTCCAAGAAAAGACATTCTTGAACTCCTTGAGTAGCTCAATATATGTGCTTTCTTCATCAACTTCTAGTAAAGCACTTAGGTAGGTGGGTCTTGGTTCTTCATCGGTGCCAAGGTTAATTTCTTTTAAGGCATCAACTGTAGTCTTCACTCTTTCTTCAAGTTCAGGTGGAGCATCTTCAACATCTTCATCTTCTTGGGAGTCCCCATCGTTGAAGGATATGTGATAACACGATGAAACATCCTCCAATTCTGCATTATCCTCCATTGAAGATGGAACACCATTCTTGCCTTGTGTAGTAACATGATACGAAGAACCCACACTTTCTTCATCTTCGTCACGTTCCTTAGTGTAGACCACAGTATATGGCTTTACCTTCAGTACTTCTTTGCATGAAACCACACGTTTTGTTTGTCGCCTCATTCTAGAAGGAACCAAACTTTGAAAATCCTTAGAGATCTTCTGGATTTTGGGCGAAGCGGGTGTTCTTATGCTTTGAAAATTTCTCTGGAACTTATTTCCTTTCTTTAATGGACCTAATCTCTCAAACATGGAAGTCCTCACAATTGATTTTCCAAGTCAATCAAAGACAGAAGGCTTGTTAGAAGCGGTAGATTCATCTTCTACGGTGATATAATTGATGATCGCCCTTCTTATGGAGATGCGCACTGGTGACGGTTGCTTGTATCCCAAACCTTCACATTGTTGTCTCGTTGTAGCGTCTGATGGTAGCTTCCCTAAATTTGACGGCTCATTAGGATTGTATCCAGCTTTTGCAAATAGCCTGTAAACGTTAGGATCAAAACCTTCATCTGTTCGCTTTGTAGGGAGTGCCACATTTTGCAAACGATTTTGGGATACAAACCATGCAAGCGGCTTCGAGGACAAGTTTATTGCCTCAATTCGTTTTACCGGAAGATTTAACCCCTTTATCGTGTTAGTTGGAGATTAGATGATTCGCCCTCATCTTTTTTCCTTTTAGGGACATATTGGAGCGCGGGACTTACTTTCTTTCCATAAGACGCAATATCCCCTCTATGAGATTTATTCGTGTTGGTGTGTACCTCCTCAGTAACGGCTTTAGCTTTACCAATAGTCACCTCAGATCTTTTAGTTATGGCCTCTTCATTCTTGATTTTCATGCCATCATCAACTTTTAGCTCCTTCACAATGCGGTTCTTCAAGTAGAACTTTGCATCGGCGAAGTGTGACTTTGCCTCGGTGAATGGCTCATCATCAGCAACTATCTTCTTCTCGACTTCTCCCTCATAGTATTTTAAAGATTGATGATAGGTAGATGGAACTATTTTATTCTCATGTATCCAAGGCCTTCCAAGCAAGACGTTGTATGAAGTCTTCGCATCGATCACATGCAGCTATGCACTTGAATCTTCAATGGTGATTCCCAGCTTGATCGCGCCTATGGTTCTTTGCCCCCCTTGGTTGAATCCTTGGATCATCACACGACTTTTTGAGAGTTCATTCATGGGAATACCAAGTTCTTTCACACTGAGAATTGGAAAAATGTTCACTGAGGATCCTCCATCAACCAAAATTCGATTTACCCTTTCATCACCCATATAGCCAACCAGGTACATTGGGCGGTTATGAAGAGTGTCACCTAGCACAAGATCGTCATTTGTGAATGTGACTTTTTCCTCACAAGCATTAACTTCTTTAGGAGTGGACTCGATAAGCTTTTCCGAAGATGGTGCTAACGGTAGGTCATCACTCTTTTCTTTCCCTTCGTCAGTATGGCAAAAAGAGGCATCAATACCCCCATGGGAAATCTTCGTACATAACCAACTTGGTAAAACTCCTCCAAGGTCACTGGATGTTGTGGCTTTTGAGGGTGGTGCACTTCCATTTTCGCTTTCTTTACATGCTTAACCGGGTTCCATCTCCTAGGTCTTTTCACCATTATTTTCCTTGTTGGTTGTTCCATTGATCCTTTTCGTAGGCTCCTTTTGTGGCGCCTACGACGAGTCACCAACGTCCAACCTTCATCATCCTCAAGTTGATTGACTTCAACTTTGTCGTTCTCCAGTAATTCTTCATCTTTACTTTCTTTAAAACCACATAATTCATCCGGACTGAACGAGCCAAAGGTGATAGAGACTTTATTTGCGCTTGCTTTCTCATCTTCAGGAACGTTCTTCTTTTTGCGAGCCAAGTCCATAACTTTGTCCTTGAATACAAAGCAATTCTCCAGAGGGTGTCACACAAGTCGATGGTATTTGCAGTAATTTGGGTCGTTTGTTTTCCTAGATTCATTCGGTCGCTTTATCTTCGGAAGCTCAATGAGATTTAACTCGAGGAGTTCTTCAAAAATAGCTGGCTTATTGGAATCCAGAAATGGGTACTCTTTCTCTTGAATTTCATTTAGAGTAAGCTTTCCACTTGGCTTATCTTGAAAAGAAGTGGATTTCATACTCTGCTTCTTGCTCACCTTCGTCGTGAAATTTACAGGTGATGTGTTGACATTCATAGTTTCTTCGCTTTCAGGCTTGGGTATTAACTTGCCCCACTTCCTGACTTCTTGCTTGTCGTTCCCCTTGCGAGGTTCATAGATGGGCAGCCTTTCATTTCCAGCAAAGGCCATGCTCAATTCCATGTCATGGGCACGAGTTGCAAGTTCTTCAAATGTGCTAGGCTTGATACCTTGCAAGATGTAGCGCAATCCCCAATGCATGCCTTGGATGCACATCTCTATGCCAGAAGCTTCACTAAGCCCATCTTTACAGTTGAGGCTTGCATTCCTCCAACAATTGATAAAGTCGATAACTGGTTTACTCTTCCGTTGACGAGTATTCGTGAGTTCCACCATGCTCACAGTGCACCTTGTGTTATAAAAGCGATTGAGAAACTCATGTTCTAGTTGATCCCAGCTATCAATAGATCCTGCCTCGAGGTCTGTATACCAATCAAAAGCATTTCCTTTTCGCGAGCGGACAAACTGTTTGACGAGGCAATCTCCATAAGTCTCAGCGTTGTTGCATGTCTCAACGAAGTGCGCCACATGTTGCTTTGGATTGCCTTTACCATCAAACTGTTGAAACTTTGGAGGTTGATAGCCAGCAGACATCTTCAACGTATCGATACTTGCAGTGTACAACTTTGCGTATGTAAGGGAAGACTTGGTATCAACTTTGTACTTGCTTTTTATAGTTCTTTCGATGAAATCCTTCAGTTGATCGATTGGAATCATCCATTCAGATGAGACAAGAATAGCCCTATCATATGCAGCTTGTCTTGGGGGAGAATTACCCTTTAGAACCTCTGGGAGCTTGCCAGGTTCATGGGTGGATTCTTCTTCCATCAAGATTCCTACCCTTTCTGTTAGCTTGTCAATTCTAGCATCTTGATTTTGCATGCACTTAGTCAAGCCAGTGCTTGCTTCCGTCAAGTTTGCCAACTGCTGTTGATACCCAATTTTTCCTCAAATTATTTTCAAACTTGCATATATACCTCAAAATCACTCTTCATAATAATTGGCATTTTCCATAATTTTACCAATTTATTTTCCTATTTATTTAGTGTTTTATATTCAATAATTATTCATAAATCGGATTACAAATAATTTTAAATTATTTCTTAGCTCAATATACCATTCTAGTCCTGTCAGGATTTAACTCTTTCATAAATTAGCCAATTTTGGCATTATTTAATTATAAGTACAGCAATTTTTGCATTTATAGCACGATTGTATATTTTATACCATTTTAAAATCAATAACTGATCATTTTATAATTTCTTTTCTTTCAGTTAATCACCTTAATTTCATTTATTTAGTCTTAATTTCATTTTACACAATTATTAGCTATTTTTATTAATTAATTATCTTATTTTAAGGGTATTTAACGTTTAGCCCCTTTTTTTTTAAAACCCAACCCACCTGACCTTTAACCCATTCTCTACCCAGCCCAAAAACCCATCATTACCCGGTCCAACCCCACAGCTGATCTGAGTCGTTGATCAAATTAGATCAACGGTCCAGATCAATGTTACCATAATTAAACCCCAATTACCCCCCTCCGACCTCTCATTTCCCCACCTCTCATTCTTTCCCTATCTCTCTCTGGTTCTCCCTAGAACCTTCTCTTTTCTTCCCTCTTCCGACGAAGCCTGTTCATCTACTCCGGCTGGTTCCCTCACCGGAAACCATGGCTCCCCATCATCTCCTGGTTATTTGTTCACCTTGCACCGGTCCAGTGACACCCTAAGGCCCTCAGGCGAACCTGGAGCGGTTCACTCACCTCTCATGGTCCCTCATGCCACTTATGGCCATCTCCGGCCGTCTGAGTAAGAGCTACGACCTTTTCCGGCTAACGTCGGTGACATCTTTGAGGTTTTTCTTGTTTCTCTGGGTTCCACGAAACCCTAACTCGTGATATCTCTTCGATTTCTTCTAGATCTGCCTTAGATCTATGTATATTATGAAGCTTTTTACGTTTTTCTCTGAAAAAACCTTTCTACTTTAAACGATCTTTCGTCTTAAAATTAGGGTTTCATAACCCCTTTTTAAAATGATTTTTGCTTCTGTTTTTAATGTCATCCTATGATTCTTTCTATTATTCAACGATTTATTCGAAATCTCTTTTCATTTTAACTTACTTTACTGAAAACCCTAGCTTTGCCCTAAATTCTGAGTCCATCTGTGACTAATATGTTTGTTTAAATGCACGACCCCCTTATCTCTCATAAATGATTAAGCTTCTCTGTGATTTTATCCTGTTATTGCTATTAGGTTTTCTGATTAGGTTCTCTGTGTTCTTGTCATGTTCAAACGTTACTGCTTTGTCTCTGAACTTGTGTGATTTTGGTATTGTAGTCACTAGGGTTTCCAACTCTCTAATTCCTATGGTTCGTCTGAATGTGTGCTAGCCTCGAATCTGTGGTGCTTTTGGTTGCCTTGCCTAATTGATTGTAATTCCTGTTCGAATCCCTAACTCTCTACAATTTTACCTTGCTTGCATCTCTGATTCTTGAGATAGTTCTTTAATTAAGGTTGGTTTCTCCTTGAATCTATAATTTGTGCATACAATCCGTATTGATTGGAATGATCCCCTTGTTTATGAGATACTTACCTTAGCTGAGAATGATTCCTTGTGATTTCAATCCTCATCCGTGATTCTTTGACCAATTTTCAAAATTGACTTATGTTTATTACCATATAAGTGCACTCAGTATATATTTTTCTTATTTTAGATACTATGTACTTGACCTTATTACATGCCACATTCTTTACTACCCTATTATGGTATAATCAGCCTTCTAGGTGATTCTTTCCTTATTTAGCATAGTTTACACCCGTTTGAATCATGACTCCTTGATTGAAGGGAGTCCAGACCTCTGGTTGATTTAATTGATGTTGTTTCTATAATTATGCTACTCTATACTCATTTTGAAAGACTATATATACACTCTCCTCATTCATCTTTAGGACACAACACAGACACGAACAATACACTGTTCAAAAAGCTCTCTTTCACAACAAAGAATTTTCACTCTCTTCTGTGCTACTTGCTATTTACTTTGAGTGAGTCGGTTGTAAGCCAAGGCTGACTACTGTGCCTCATATCTCTGTTTGCATTACTGCTTTCTTCATCATACTGGTATGTCCTGATTTAAGCTTCAGTCATCCAAACCAATATGTTTCTATTCATGGTTCAGTTCTTTGTATTTATGATATGTTTCTACTTGTGTTTCTGTTGTTCTACATGCAACTAGAGTTCTGAATCTCTTTTACATGCCTACTGTCACTTTACCTTGCATGCTCAATGTGTCTCTCTGTACTCAGCCTCAGCTCTTTATATGTATCTCCATGCTTATGACTAATATGTTAACTCAGTCATGATATTAGTTGCTATGTTGATATGTTGCTCTAATTTGACACTTAGTCATATCCCTGAACCCTTAGAAACCCCTTTTTTTTATTATGTGTTTATGTCTAAATCTGCCTGCTTCACAGTAGGGCTGTGCACGGATCGGATTGGATCGAATTTAGCACATTTCGGATTCGGATTTCGGATTTCGGATTCTAGAAAATGCAATCTGAATCCGATCCGAATTATATCGGATCGGATTCGGATTTTAAAGTTTGGATCGGATCGGATTTCGGATCGTAAATGCCTCAATGTTGNGAGAGTACTATGGTGCCAATATAGCTAACTCTAGCAATTGTAAAGGTAATAACTTGGAGGAAGATGTAAAGAAAATACTGACTATCCGAAATTAAAGTGTAGTATTTATACATTGCCTAATAATTTCGGATTTCGGATCGGATCGGATTAAAATATACCAATCCGAATCCGATCCGAAATCAGAAATTTTTATAAACACAATCCGAAATCCGGTCCAATCCAAAATCCAAAATCCGAAATTGAATGGATCGGTTCGGATTTCGGATATCCGATCCAAATGAACAGCCCTACTTCACAGGCTGTGTACTTGTCCCTCAAACCTCTCACCCCTGTTTGTGATTGCTGGACCACCCTGGGTCCCTTATGTGATGCTGATTTTGTTTATTTCATTTTACAAACTATTTTCCAACAATTGAATCCTTATTCCGAAAAGTTGATCTCTATTAAAAGTCCCTTTTCTTTTCAAACTGTTTTTCAACCAAGTTTTACTTAAACTTCCTATATTATGAGCACATCTCACTCTACTCCTAGTTTCTTAAGTCCAGCCCCCCTTCGTGTGAGCACTGCTTTGGGGACCATTTGAGTACCCACTGAACTCTGACACACAAGGCTGGCATTCCTACACTGCACTTACTCATTCTTGGCTAGGGTACCTGGGTGTGAGAACTGCCTGGGATCCTCTGAGGTCCTTAGGAACTCTGACACACCCGGGTTTTGAAAGACCATGGCATATGGCATTAAGGACTTGGAGATTTGGGCCTATTGACAGGGTCCCTATAGTGTAACTTCTTAATTTTCTTATTTACATATGTAATTCGTGCAATACTGGTCTGTAATAACTAATTGTAAATCGACTCTGGGATGGATAGTGAAATGGGTGGGGAATATGCATGCTATAGTGTAAGTATGGGTAGAAACCATGCCTGTAGGTTTACTTTTCCTATATGCGCAATAGTCACCATGCTTAGGATAACATGTCACTCATGCATTAGATATCATGATAATTAGGTTTATTTGTTTCGGCATCTCATCATACTTATATCCATTTAGAAATCATGTCCATAGGACAAATGACGACAAAAGTGGCTGTTATAATATTACTGCTTCAGCATTCTCATAATTGCATCACCTAGAAATCCTGCTTTGCTAGGCTGAACAATAATACTAACCACTATCAATATTGCATTTAGAAATCATGTCCCTTAGGATATTATTTTTAGCATGTTACTTATGATAAAGTCATGTGTTAAAAAAATAAACTTTGCATCATTGCATACACTACTACGAACGCCTAGAAAAATCATGTATTAGGTTCAGCAATAACAAAGAATCAGATTTTCTGTGAAACTACTATGTTCTGCTTTAAGTAAAAAATGAGTTAACAAATGGATATTTTCACGCATCTGCATTTAGAACATCATGTGTAGGTTTCGCATCATTATGTACCTCGTTTGCATTCAGATACCATGCCTTTTAGGATTTCATTCATATTTGTCTAACACCCACCCCCTTAGCCTGGTTAAAGATTAAAACAGACTCACCCCGCTTAACAACTATTTTTCTAACTGGAAACTAAAACAGCATAACTACAGCAGTTTTGTTACGCCTAGGCAAGCTTTAGGTTTTAAACTTATTAAAATTGGAAACCTATTCCTTTATGTGTACTATTTGGCTAACAACGGGTTAAAATCAGTATTTAGAAACTGGTACAATTCCTTCTCTAAAATCAGTAATAAACTGCCTCGCTACTGTATTCTCGCCTAGATATCATGCATTAGGATCTGAAGTTAAAAGACCTTATTTGTGTTTGAGTCGTGCTGATATGTGCATAACTTGTGGAGGAATATCTGAGCCTCATATTTGCTTCTATGTGTTTTTCCCATATTTGTAGTCCTAACTGTCTTTGCTTGTCGTTTAGAATTTTGTCCTTTAAACCTAGGGGTTCAGCCTAGTACTTCCCTTTTAGGATAGTAGTCCTAGCCTCCTCCGGGACTGATAGGATGGGACGGGTAATAGCACGCAATAGAGTTCGTGATAAACACACACTTCAATTACCTTCACGGGGTGGGAAAGGGTAGAATATGGATATGATGACCGGTGCGCTAATACCACGTGTAGCCCCTCTTTGAGGAGTGACATACCGGGTATTGCATTGATGTGATCCATATTGTTTCAAACCTAGGATGTCTTTCTCTCAAATGTCTTACTAGTTCTTTCAAAAGTTAATAATTCCGATGCTTATTTGAAATCCCCTCTTATTTGAGTTGTTACTTGCTACTTGCTTATTGTACAAATTCACGAAAACCATTTGGCCGGGAACCACAGTTGTGGATCCTGAGGGGTGCCTAATACCTTCCCCTTGGGATAATTTCAAGCCCTTACCCAATCTCTGGTAATGCAAACTAGTCTCATGAGTTAATCACTCTAGGTGCCCTAACGCACCTTAAAAATCGTTAGGTGGCGACTCTTCTTTTAACCCTCTTCCTTTAAAAGGAGTTGTCAGAATGTCATAAACCCAATCTCCGCTTAAGGGAAAAGGGGGAGCGACATCATGGCGACTCTGCTGGGGATTTACCTAGGCTTTTACCACTACAAATTGTTCCGTGAATTTGTACCTTTAATTTGTTTAATACTCGCATCTTTCCTCTCCTTCGTTACAAACCATTAATTGTTTACTTCTTTCAGGTATTTATTTCGCATGAACAAAATTTACATGTCTCTTTGTTTTCTTCTTGTACTCACTTTCAATCATAACTGTTGTATTTACCGCTTTCCTCAACATACAAATACATGACTATCTGTTTAAATGCTTATTTATTGCATATCATGCTCAACATTCATACTCCACTCGTGCCAAACAAAATACTATAGCAACGCTTACAATGAGTGGTTGCGCTCTTCCTACATTATTACCCCTTAAATTCGGAAAGGCGTATTTGCGGTAAAACTAGTCGATCAGCGGTGCAGTCGATAGATCCGTGCCTTCCCCCTTGAGTTTTCCGCTCAAGGGTACTAGTCTAAAACCCCATAGAAACCTTACTCCGTTATACTGTTGCATGCATCATGGTCAAACTTAGCCAGTTTAACGTGTTGTCTGCACAATAGCCTTTAAGATAGCCTTGTCCAAAGTCCACTGGGTTTCCCTAAAACCCAAATGGACACCCTCACGCTCTGTGCATTTATTTGGAGAACTAAATGCTTCCTGCTAATTATTGGTGTTAAATAGTCGAGTCTGGTGAGGGTAAGGTGAGGTTTTAGACGTCAATACCACACAAGAATATAGGTTAAATGTGTGGTACCCAATATTTCGAGTGTTGTCTCACAAGAAGAACCTGGTTCTTCTTTGTGTTCCAACTTCCACTGGTGCGGAATAATAAAAGCAGTAAAGTAAAAACACAGAGATTGTCACGACCCAAAACCGGTTCAAGTCGTGATGGCACCTAACGGCGAGGTTAGGCAAGCCAACGTACAACTATAACAATAAAAGTGTGGAATATAATCAACGGTATAGGGTAAGGCCGTAGAAACAAGCTGAGCCACAGCTAGGACCAATATATACAACCCCAAATTACCAACATAACTACAACAAGTGTGTGCCAGGACTAGTGTCACAGTGTCAACGGGCGGCTACATAGATACAGCAACTGAAATATATATACAAAAATACAAGCCGCAGTCTGAAACAAAAGACTGAGCAAAATGAAACTAGAAGGCTCCAGAGGTGCTGTCAGGATGACGCCAAGAAGACAGCTCACCGTATGGGGCGACACCGCGATCAATACCTATCAGCAGACGGACGGACTTCAACACCTGCACAATCAAGTGCAGAAAAAGAAAGAAAGTGCAGCATGAGTACATATAATCAAATATGTACCCAGTGAGTATCCCGTCTAAACTCGTAAAGAGTAGTGACGAGAGGTAGAATACATACTCACTAAGGTCCAGTACATAAATAAATAAATAAGGTACGTGCTGAGCAATAAATCATGTGAGAAAAATACATCAAGTAAGGACATATAATCAACAAACATATAACTGATCTTAAACATAACCTTTCTTTGTAAACTGATCATATGTATCACTTGTTTTCTTTCATTAACTGAAATGTCTTATCTTTACTCTCAATTTTTCATTTTCCAGTACTCAGTATTGTTTCTCAACTCACCCTCGTACGATCCCAACTCAATGCAAATGTTGATGAATGCAAATGTGTATATGTATATATATCCGACACAGACAAGACTATTGGCTGAAGTCATAAGGGTGGGTCATAAGGACTGACTCGGTCATAAAGCTCCACACGCTCGTGA